>JADZMA010001124.1:0-24916 GCA_020796225.1 Arion vulgaris
AAAATTTAAAATGACATATGGATTAATTATAAAATAGAAAATGACTGGAGTATGACAATAATATATTTCTAACCTTATTCTGTGTCGGACAGTCAGTAGATTGATGACTGTTCTAGGGTTGAATTAAATGCAAACAATCCTTTCTTCAATATTCATCTTCTTCTTTCAAGACATGGTCCTCACATTTTATCCAGTAATTTTATCAACATTTGATAGCGCATCGTGGGTTAGTATCTTGACGTCAGACAATTTGAATGTAGTATTTTCAGTTGCCACTTGTCCTTTAATTTTAGCCCACACAAGTTCTATTGGGTTTAAATGTGAATGGTACGATGGAAGTCTCAAACACCTATGACCATGCTCCTCTATCAACATGTCAATTTGAAATTTCTTTGACTTTTGTGTCTGCTTTACAAGGGACAACAATTCTGGTTTGAAGTAAGTTTCATTGAACGGAATATTTTCTCTGATGAGCCACATCTTTATTGCGTCTTTTGTGCTCGATGTCCTAGATATTTTGTCTTCTTGTAATATAACATTGTGATATGACGCATTGTCCATTATGAGACAAGATGGTCTATCTAAAGATGGAAGTACTGTTTTCTCGAGCCAATTTCTAAATATTTGGCCATTCGTCTCTGCGTCCCTATTGTCTGTAGACTTTGAAACGAAAACGAGTTCAGCATTCTGCATAACCCATTATGTCTACTACCACTGTGGCTATGACAAACGTTGTCTTTACTACTTGGTACAATAGCTTTATCCGTTCCATCAGACTGCTATTCCTTGCATTGGCGTGATGTTCATTGATCCATGTTTCATCCAAATACACAATATCATAACTTTCTCTGATGCATTTCTCTTACTTCACGTAGGTACTTGCTTCTCATGACTACTAAATGCGGCTGCTCGCAAATAATATTTCTTCCACTCGTATACTTTCTAAAGGTGAAGCCCAATGTCCTTATAACTTTCCACAACGTACATTTAGATAACTCAATGTCATTGTTCTTCATTAAACAAGTCTGCAGCTTTCTTACAGTCACTGTTTCTTTGCAATCCAACATTTTCACAATTGTCCGTCGCATAACCTCCTTGTCAAAGATATCTACAATTGACTTTCTACCGGCTATTTGCTTATTGTTTGGAGGGTTTATTCTTGATCCATGCATCCATCGACGAAATGACCGTTTACACAAACCCAAAGCATGCACTGTTCTCTTTTCAGGGTTTAAAATAGATTGATAAAGTCTTCCACGATCAGCTTCTCGACTAAAATATAAGTACAGCTTCATTGCAATGCTTTGAAGTGTGCAGAATTTCACTTTCAATCCCATTCTGTAATATAGCAAGAATCAGCCAACGTTTCTGGTAGCTCACCCACTGCCTGTATTGGTATAGACCCCTGTTCTCCCAACGTGGGCCAACGCCCGCAGGGCATTTTCGTTGTTAAAGGGGACAATGGGCCTGTACTAATTAATGTTCATGATGTTGCAAAACCGATTTATCGGCTTTTGAATGTCTGTTCACAAAAACGAATGTTACTTCACAATCATGTTACTGAAGCTAAAAAATCTTAAATAAACGGAAAGTACTTATATCTAGGTACATTTCTACCTCCTTTTAACAAAGATTTGAAAGCGGGAAAGCATGTGTTATTGTGTCAAAATCGAGTCATTAAAAATAAAAACGGTAATATGTCCGACATTTGCCAACCTTGTCAGAAGACCAAAATAAGTTTATACAGTGCAATATTGAGTATTGCTAGATCTAATTATAACTTTGATAGTAATGAAGAAATTTAATTGATGTTAATAAGGACATTTTATTGTTTATGGATGCAGCCTTCTTTCTTCAATATTTAATTTTTATAGAAGTGGGGCGTAGTGATCTTTTGTGTGCTTGTTTTAAGGCACTTTATAAGCCGATATACATTTTCGTAAGGCTGTTCTTGATGCCGTCGCTACATATTTTGCGTGGTCTTCCTCTTCTTTGTACTCATAATACTTTTTCTTTTTGGCTCTCTGTGGTAGGCGATACCAGGGCATTCTTGTCAGGTGTCCAAACCATTTAATCTGTTGTTCTTTTATGAATTGCATGACCGGTTTTACATCCAGTCTCCTGATTTCTTCATTTCTAATTTTGTCTCTTATTGTCACACCTGCAGCTCTTCTAAAACACCTTATCTCTGTCGTTATGATTTTCCGCTCATTAGCTGATGTTATTGGCCATGTTTGACACTAGTAACATAGTGTTTGCCAGAAAATCATTCTTATGAGATTTGCTTTAGTTGTTAGCGGTATTTCTTCATGAGACAACCGACTGTCCTGCTCAAGTGCTCAAAGCTAACTGTATTCATCTCGATTTCACAAATCTGACGTCTTTCACAACTTCCCAATAAAGTGACTATCTCTCCGAATTCTCAAAACTCAATTGTGTCTCACAACTTCTCTAAGCTCACTCCCTAAAACTGTTCCTCTGATTCTCACTTCACTGTTCCTCTCATTTATCAAAACTAACATATCCTCAACCAAAGACCAGCTGCCCCCACCATGCTCGAGATACCTACTTGAACGGAGTCGTCCAATACCTCGGGATTAGTCGCTTGCTCGAGGTTGAGTTCTCTACCTTCAGTAGTGGTCTGGTAAACAAGTTATTGTTTACTAAATTGGCCAAGAACTCCGAAGAAGGTAAGTCGGTTGACCTCTGTTCCGTCCTCTGGTCTAGTATCATCCTGTTCCAGTTGTAGCGTATGTTCCACGTGGTGTTTAAAAGATAGATTACGATCAAAGGTTATTCTAAGATAGCGCAGCCTGTTACTGCGCTCGATTGTATGTTCATCAAAGATTACACGGGGTAGGTCCGCCGAGACTATGGAATTATTGAAAGAGCACCACACCATACACGCCGTTTCAGGATTGACATGAGAGCGAGACTCTCTACACTAACGCGAGATGGTATGTAATTTTCTTTAAATGTCGTCAACCATCTCTCGTCTATCTGACCCAGTCCTATATATTATATCATCTGCAAAAGTCAATGTCCGACCCAACCCGGTTGACTGAATTTATTACATTTGCTGTGTAAATATTAAACAACACGGGTGATAGAGAGAACCTGGGTAATCCCGGGATATAGCGTAGATCAGAAGTCCATGTTCCTAAACGTAGTGCATCGGTTTCCTCCATTAAAGATGCAACTATCTAGTTCACCAGTCAAGGATTAACCTACATTTAAGCAAGAACGTACCATTATTAAAAATTAACTGTTATAAGCATCCTCCGAGTCGATGGTCACAGCAACAGTCTCTTGCTTGGATTAGAAGCCTTCAAAAACATCATAAGAAAACTTGCCATCATTGTCCCAAGTCCCTTTCATTTGCCGGTAGCTACCTAATGTGTCGGAGAGGATGTGGTACATCTCTAAGTGACACATTAACTTTCTAGCCACCATCTTCTCTATAGTCCGTTCAACTTGTCATGCCCACAGATACAAATTTGTATGTTTGTATCCATTTGATTAAATAACTTGAAAACTTGCATGTGAACTACACATGTTCCCGACGCTACAAAATATTTTTGCCATTCAAACAATCATACATCCAGAAGTTTCCTTCTTTGTGCTATATATTTAACGAGTCCATTGGTATGGTTGAACATAACTGTTTACATCCATTGAACACATTGATGACAAAAATAGCAACATTCAGGACGAAATCCGTGGTTTTTGGAACAATTCTTGCATTTCCGTGCACCAAATCAAAACGCCGTTGATCGTGGTAAACAAATGACGTCATTAGTGCGACACGGACTTTTAGTTAACGGCGTATATTGAAATTAGTGTGAAGTATTTGTGTCACACTGTTGACTTCGGAAAACAGACACTTGACATTTCTAATCAGTGTGAAGTTACAGTGCAAAAAGTGTCATTAATACTATACGCGCATTTTCGCAAAGAGGCACATATGGGTCTATATCAGTTAAGGGCGGTGATCGAGAAAAATTTCTAGGTCGTTAATTTCGGGCTCTCTGCCATGACATTGTAGTAGCATCTTTTGCCTGCCATGCTTTTTCAACATTTTCATTTCACCAAGGTGGTTGCAGGAAAGGAGTCCTAGCAGTCTTCTTTCTGGCAGTCTGCCGCAGTATACTTAATGGGTTTTCATGATCAATGTGGCATTTCGTGTACTGAAAGACACGTGGGCCTTCTGTGTCGCAAAGTATTGACCTCGTTAAGGACACCGCAGGGGCGATAATCACTTTCCTGTGCCCCAAGAACATTCCATCGAGCAAAAGTAGCATCGTTTGTGGAGATCAGTGCCAGATCGATGACACCATCAATGTCCTCAGGTCTAGAAGCTAATCGGGGTTGGGGGGCCCGTAAACAAAAATTGACAAGTCAGGTTTAGTAGTGCATGACTAAAAAGTTATCCCCTTGTTTATTCTCGGTAGCGTTCCCCCCTCCTTTGATCGGGGCGTTGAAATACCCTGCTATAAGAAACTTTGTGTGTGGTACATCAGAGAGTTTTCAAGAAAATCCCGATTATCTGCAATAGGGGTTTTGGGTCCACATAGGCGTACTTTTAAGATTCGCCATACCTGGGTGAAAATAACATTTGAAGCCTGGCCCACTTAAGAGTTTTTTCCTGTTGCAATTTGGGTTTTCCCTGAATCACAAGATGTCGAAGTCATAACAAAGCTTCTGTGGGAATTGGTCCTCTCTGTTTTGCATTTTCGACAATTCCAGTAGCCAATGCGTAGATACTTGAAAAAAGTCGACCCGTTTTTTCTTATGAATCGTCGCTGCCCAATTTGGTCTCTTACGTCCATTTTCTTCTAAATTCTACCTCTTCTTTTGTATACATATTTTTTTTGTCTCATCTGATGGAGGACTAGTAAACGGTGAACGAACCTCAGCACCGACTGGAGCTCATTACATAAAATACAAATTAACATAAAGTAAACCTGGAAATAAGGAGCTTTTAACAGCATAATTGATGGAAACGTATAAATCACAAAAATAGAAACGCCGTATTTTGTCTAATGGCAATCATACTTTTTGTTTTTACTATAAAAACGACAATGAATAGATCCAAGGTTAAATACACCCAAAAAGAAAACGAAAAAATAAAAAAAGTAACTATGAAGAAATTAAATGATAAATTGAAATATAACTCAAACGGGCATTGAAAATTTTTTTGGGGGGGACTGGCCGTTGTGATCAGAAGATCATTGCTGTATTCAACGTCATGGAATCATGCAGTTGTCAGCGAGATAATACATGAATGCGTTGTTGAACTTGTCTGCAGTGGGGAAATGATACCAGATGATATCCAACGACAACGAAGATTTTAAAAAAAGGAAATGTAAATTTTCCCATCCTAGAAAATTCCTTTTTTATTTTTTCAATTATGGAAAATTTTAAAACCGCGACATGTTGGTTCGGTGACGTAAAATTTTTTTTCTACCGTGCACTTTCTGTTGGTGTCGTTACAGCTTCGGTAGTGGGTTGATTTTTGTTTTTGGGCTTGATTTCTTTTTTTGGGAATTTACTTGTCCCGTAATTTTTCTTGTCCGCCGATCGTACGCCCCTTTGGGCTGCCAGGCAAAGTTATCCACAACTTTGTGGTACCTGGTCTGGGCCCGGAACTTCAGTGTTTCATAAATGGGGGATGTCTTGCGTCGTTGGTTTATATAGAAACGTCCTCTTGTCCGTGGTGTTTTCAATCGGAAAGACGTTTACTTCCCCCCTCTTTAGTACCTTTTACTTGGGAAACAAAATTCCCTTTTTGTTATGTCGGCGGTAGCCAATTAATTTTCCCCCTTTTGGGTTTTTTTTTTTTTTGATTTTGATGATATAGATAATTGTGGGTTTTCACATTCACATTTTTTTTGTGTAAATCTTTTAAAATGGATTATTTACCGCCGTGTTGAGGGGGTTACCACTTGTTGGGGTTGGGAACCGATAAAATGTTTCCACCCCGGCTGGGCCGGTTAAAATGCTCGAATGAACGAGTAAAAGCTCTTTAGGCTTCGTTGGTTGGTGCATAACAAATGAAGTATTGGCATATTGACATGCCTGGTACTGAAGCGGGTTCTGATTATCCGACCGTGATGGGTTCCTATTCTTACATGCTCTTTATATATATATATATATATATATATATATATATATATATTATATATATATATATATATATATATATATATATATATATATATATATATATATATATATATATATATGTATATATATATATATATATATATATATATATATATATATATATATATAGTATATATATATATATATATATATATATGTATAAATATATATATATATATATATATATATATATATATATAATATTATATATATATATATATATATATATATATATATATATATATATATAGTATATATATATATATATATATATATATATATATATATATATATGTCTATTATATATATATATATACATTTTATATATTTGCCAATTAAGATACCGCTCTTTTAGAAATTTTGCACTACTTTTTTTCAGCGCAGTCCGTGACGGTAAATAAATTTAACACAAGTCAGCATTGTGTTTTTCGATCGAATCGATAGAAACAGCGTGTAAACAATTGTTCATATGAAATATGTGTCATTCTATAGTAAAACCGATTGTTCTACGTGTAACTGACATATTCACAGATCTGGAAAATTCTATGATTATTATTAAGTAGAAGTATTTTGAACGAAATTTTTTTCGATGGTCACTACCATTATTTTGGAACATTGAAAATTTTTAGGATCTTCCCATAAACATCGTATTTACGTGAACGACATTATTAACTTCTTTACTCATAAATTTTCATTTAGAAACATTTTCTCTCTTCTAAGCAACTTCGTCTGACTCGTCAATAACCTACCAGACTTACCATTTCTCTGTGCTACGAAGCCGGTTTGCTTTTAACGTCCATAACAACCGCTGCAGTTTGTGATCTTCTCGTGAAATTTTTTCGTCATTTTACTTGTGTCAACGATATCCAGCAATGCTAAATACAAATTTTTAATTTTCTTTTATATTTCAAACATTATTTATGCCTTTCAGTTGACTTTTTATCAGTATCAACGGTAATATTAAATATACCACACTAGATCTAGCTGTCCAAAATGAACCATTCGTCAGCGATAGACGGCAATAATGATTGGCCTGATCTTTATCGATTAACTATTCAGATT
Source organism: Arion vulgaris (assembly GCA_020796225.1). NCBI lineage: Eukaryota > Metazoa > Mollusca > Gastropoda > Stylommatophora > Arionidae > Arion > Arion vulgaris. The sequence goes on from JADZMA010001124.1 coordinate 7,228, forward strand.
TACTTGAGAAGTCTCACATTATTGTATTGTGATTTCAGAATTAAAATAACTAGTGAATCATTTCAGTATCCTTTTAATTTTCTTTCTTAATTATAGGCATTTCATGTTTAATAGTTGTGCCATTTAAATTGCACTCATTGCGTAGCTGCAATGAAGCTTTGTGACAAAATATAGTCTAGTAGCAATTTCAAATGTAACTATTGCAAGATCATCTACATTTTCTTTTTATGTAAACTTCTTCTGTGACTTTTAATTTGTTAGTGGTTGAACTAAATGTGATAATTAGTGATGAAATACTGCATCATGTCTTCTATATGAACATACATTGAACAAGCACATTTTATGTCATTGAAAGTTTTGTGTAGGACCTGAGCTTGAGTAAAATTGATTAATCAAAGGTACAAGTAACACAATGATACAGCAAATCAAATCTTTGTATAAATCCTAATTTCTATATAGTTAAAGTACAGGTAAATGATTTACCAGTGTGTTTTCATTATTGTCAAAAACTTTCTTGATTGTTTTTAAAATGTATTGACTACTAGATCAACAATTTCATTGAATAATTCCTTTCTATTTCCATGCATTGACCTTAGTCTTCAATGATGTCAAGCTTATCACTTTCTGAGTAAATTATTCACACAACCTCTATCTCAGTTTTAAAATAAAGTAATAAATATATTTAATGTTATTGAAGAGTTGAAGCCAGTTGCATGGGGAGATCATAATGAATATTAATTATTGAAACTGTTGATCTAGTGCTCATTATATGTTCCACACAGCAAAACAATTTAGAAAATAATAAAGCATATTGTAAATTATTCACTCTAGCATCGAGGTTAATTTTGTATTCATATATTTCTTGATTTATCTGCAATATGCTGTGCTGTTCTGAGTGACTCTTTGAATAGTGTGAGTTTTATATATTTACTTATGTATGCACATCTCACATACAAACATGCTGGATACTTATTTGGTAAATCATTTATATATGTTGAGTAAATATAAATGATCACATTTAGTTCAACCACTAACAAATTGAAAGTCACAGAAGAAGTTTATATAAAAAGAAAAATGTAGATGATCTTGCAATAGTTACATTTGAAATTGCTACTAGACTATATTTTGTCACAAAGCTTCATTGCAGCTAAGCAATGAGTGCAATTTAAATGGCACAACTTTTAAACATGAAATGCCTATAATTAAGAAAGACAATTAAAAGGATACTGAAATGATTCACTAGTTATTTTAATTCTGAAATCACAATACAATAATGTGAGACTTCTCAAGTAAATCTGAATAGTGTACGATAAAGATGCACAATCATTATTGTCCGTCTATCGTGACGAATGGTTCACTTTGGACAGCTAGATCTAGTGTGGTATATTTAATATTACCGCTGATACTCGATAAAAAGTCAACTGAAAGGCATAAATAATGTTTGAAATATAAAAAGAAAATTACAAATTTGTATTTAGCATTGCTGGATATCGTTGACACAAGTAAAATGACGAAAAGAATTCACGAGAAGATCGCAAACTGCAGCGGTTGTTATGGACGTCAAAAGCAAACCGGCTTCGTAGCACAGAGAAATGGTAAGTCTGGTAGGTTATTGACGAGGTGCAGACGTAAAGTTGCCATTAGAAGAGAAAAATGTTTCTAGTAATGAAAATTTATGAGTAAAGAGAGGTTAATAATGTCGTTTCAGTAACATGATGTTTATGGGTAGTACCCAAGCGAAATTTTCAATGTTCCAAAATAATGGTAGTGACCATCGAAAAAATTTCGTTCAAAATAGCTTCTACTTAACATATAATCATAGAATTTTCCAGATCTGTAGAATATGTTACAGTTACACGTAGAACAATCGGTTTTACTATATGAATGACACATATTTCATATGAAGCAATTGTTTATACGCTGTTTCATCGATTCGATCGAAAAACACAATGGCTGACTTGTGTTCCGTCGCGGACTGCGATGAAAAAAGTAGTGCAAATTACTAAAAGAGCGGTGTTGGTTCGCCGTGATATCTATTATATATGTTGTAGGAAGGGGGCTGTTACCCTCCTACGTACAAATATAGTGATGGTAATTGTTGTAGAGTGTAGGGCTGATGTTGTTTGCCACACACACACACTACAAATAAGGAGACGTTCTCATATGTTTGATACTTTCTTTATTGATGGTTACTACATTCAGACGAAACACGTCCTCCCATCTCAAAGGTTCATTGTCGAATGTCCCTACTGTTTGTTTACTAACTAGCAACAGTTACTCAATCGTCACTCCTAACTACACAAAGCGTCATTGTCTCGTAGTTATGTGTTGCATCACTTAGAGAGTGCAACACATAGTCTCAACTATATAATATCTATTTATACTACACTAACTATCTGGCTAACTGTCTGTTCCTCAGCTGCCTCCTGAGGGAAACTGGCTATCCACTACACCCCCTTGGAGACCTCGCCGTCGCCACGACGGCGAAATTCCAACCAAAATCTGCACATTAGTAGAGTCCTTCAGGGTCATTAGCGGTGTGAGAGCTAAATGGGAACACGTCTCCACACATTGTGAAATGTGGCTCCACAACAACTAACTACAACAGTCAACCATGGTCGAAAAGGAAAAGAAAATCCTGACGGGATCTCAGGATGACCCAATTGAACGAGCTAAATGGGAACTAGTCACCACACGTCGTTGAACGTGACTCGTCAACTGGTCATAGGTGACCATGGCTAACATCAACGGTCAACCCTATGTGCTCTATGCTGAAACAATATATCATATAAACACATCAGCAATATTTGCATAATATAATTGAAATATCAGCCGTGTAACTCCGACAGCGACCTAACAGCAGTCTCTTTCTCACTAGCAAAGGAAACATCTGGTCAACTGTACTGCGCATCCTAACTTCACATGATGTAGGAAGGCCAAGGGGCAGTTCACAATTGTCATGTCACTATGTCTTTCTTGCCTGTCAGAGTCTTGTCCTGGAATCTCAAACAAAAAAAATAAATTAGAACGAGAATAGGACATGAAAAATTATAATAAATATACTGTTGAACATTCTACAGTATATGACCGCACATAGAGGAACCAATAAGCAACCCACAATTCCGAGGAAGGGACAAAACCCAACAAAATTTGACATCTACAATGTCACTGTTCAATGTACCTACATTATATGAAAATGCAGGGATAATAACACTCACACCCCACTCTATGGAAATCGATGCGCATAGTATCCTCACTGCTTCATTAGCTAGCAATGAAATATGTGTGGACAACATCCAACACTCATTATCCAGGCACCGTGAGGCATAACAATCACCGTCTAAACTCATGGGAAATGAATTCATAAAAAAAACACTGACTTAAATACCTAACAAAACATAAGAAGTCAGGCTCACGATTCCAAAAAAAGGAATTGCACACCAAACCCACAGAACAATTGAACCATCTTGAACAATATTAAAACCACCACCCACATTAAACAACTTCTCAATCCCTTTAGAGGAATTAAAGTAATTTTATATAATCACAAAGGAATTAACCTTTCACTTATGTCCTCCCTTACGACTGGACATTTTAGAAAGTCCCTGATGAGTCAATGCTATAAAAAAATAAACTTCTAGTTTATCCTATATCTAATTGTCCATCTGTGCACATATTAACACAGGAAATTTTCACATCTCTTAATGTGACGTCCCGAAATTATTAACCTAGATTGGTTATTGTCATCAACCGGACTGATGACGTAATACCCTGATTTATCATCAGGCGTCTGAACCACTTTGTATATTTGGGTTGAATACAGTTTTCCCAACTTGTCAGAGTCCTTATTTTGGCCTATTTTTCTACGTACTAACGTATTCATTTGAATAATATCAATTTGTCCTTGGTTGTCATCAAATTTTTATGTAGACAGGCTACCCTGTCGCCGCATCTCTTCGCCTCTGTCAATTTCTTTTTGTGAACCACTATATTATCATTCTCCTGTATATCAGGATTAAACAAATCGTCAATGACAAAATTAATTGGTAACTTAGGGTGCCTACCAAAAGTAAATAATAAGGAGACCACCTGTGTGGTTGTATGGGAGTAATATTATAACCCAATACTACATGTGGAACATGCTGGGACCATTCCAACTTTTCAGAATCTCCTAACGAACGAAGCATAACCAACAATGTTCTATTAAATCTCTCGCATATACCATTTCCTCTTGGGTTGTATGCGGAGGTCCTGGACTTCTTAATTCCATACTTATGGCAGAGTTCAAATATAACGGTAGACTCAAATGCCTTCCCTTGGTCGGAGTGGAATTTATTTGGTATCCCAAAATCAGGTATCCATCTAGACTGGATTACATCTGCCACTGTATTGGCAGTCTGATCTGTGGTAGGAATAGCCACAACATATTTAGTAAAAACATCGGTTAACACAACACATGTTTAAAGCGCTGAATCTCTAGAAAACTCCATGAAGTCCATGGCTACCATTTCTAAAGAATATTTAGCTATTATATGACCGTAAACCGTTGTGATTTTCCTTGGAGGTTTAGTCATATTACAAACGGCACATGACTTTACTAAATTATTCATCTCCTGCCATACCACACCAAAAACGGACTTTATTAACGACAATGTCTTATCTCGCCCTTGATGGCCGATCTCATGGATAGCTGCTAATACTATCTGGCGTAGAGCATGAGGTAAAAATATATTTAATTCATACTTCATAGTCACACCTCTTTTTCATACAGAGTATCCCCATTTTCATGCAAAGATTATCACGGGATAACCAGAGTCGTTGTGATTCCCTAGGCCATTTGGTGGTGTCTGTCGGAGTATCGATTTCCAGAGCTCTTATCACGACCTGAAGCGCAGAATCCTGCAACTGGAAAGATTTCACATCCGATAAACTATAAGAGCGGGGTCGCTCGTTAGTAACAATACTAGTCGTCTGTACAGACATACCACGACTACAAGGGGGCTGTGTGAAATAAATTTGATTAATGCCAATGTCGTCATCTTCTGACAATGCATCGCAATTCGCCTCATCCAGTGTCACAGGCAAGGGATACCGCGATAGGAAGGCAGCATTTTTGTTTAACGTGCCTCTACGATGCCTGATTTCATAATCAAAGACCGCCATCTGAGATAACCACCTTTGTTCAATGGCTCCTAAATGCGCTTTATTTGAAAAAGTCAAACCCTTATTATCGGTGTAAATAGTTACTTTGTTACCTAATAGATATGAGCGAAACTTTTCGGTAACAGCCCATTTCAGACCCAATAATTCGAGTTTAAAACTACTCTTGATGTTTTTTTTCCTCCCTTCGGAGAGTCCTACTGGCATAAGCGATCACTTTATAGTGACCATCCTGTTTCTGGCTCAACACTGCCCCCAAACCACTAAAAGAGGCATCAATGTCCAAAATGAAGGGACTGCTAAAATCGGGGAATCCCAGAATGGGTGCAGAGATCAATTTAGTTTGAAGGTCCCGAAAGGAACTCTCACAATCACTATTCCATTTTAAATCAGCCGAGCCTTTCAACTGATGGCGACTCGTTCTTCTGGTTAGATCAGAGGAATGGCATTCATTTACCATATCCATAAGAGGTTTTGCAATCTGTGAGAACCTGGGGAAAAATTTTCTATAATACCCTGCCATACCCAGAAAAGCCCTCACTTGCTTTACGCTAGTGGGTATGCTAAGATTCTGTATGGACGATACTGGATTGCTGGGTTGCAGATGCCACTACCTGAAATAGTGACCTAAAAATCAACTGAATCTCTGCAAAAAAACACATTTATTAGGATTAACTTTTAGACCTATTGATCTTATCCTTTCCAGCACATTATCTAAACGAATCAAATGGTCATCAAAATCTGTTGAAAAAATCAACATATCATCTAAATATACCAATAAGGATTTAAACATGAAATCAGACATGGAATTCTGCATCAAACGTTGAAAAGTACCAGCGGAATTAGTCAAACCCATTGGCATTCTGGTATACTCGTACAATCCAAAAGGCGTACAAAAAGCAGTTTTATCTATATCCTCCTTTTTCATTGCTACCTGGTAATACCCACTAGTTAAATCCAAAGTGGTAAACCATTTTGCACCATTTAGGGAATCCAGGTAGTCGTCAATGCGAGGCAGAGGGTACGCGTCCTTAATTGTCCTTTTGTTTAACTCTCGATAGTCCACACAGAGGCGCAAGGATCCATTCTTCTTCTTGACCAAAAAACTGGTCAGCCCAGGGGCTAACACTCTCGCGAATAACCTGTTTCTGTAGGAGATCCGAAATATGGTTCTGCACCTCCGTATAAAACGCGGGCGGGATTCGCCGGTATGGCAACTTAATGGGGTTGGTATCCTGTAACCGGATTTGGTGCTGTACTTTATCAGCATAACCAACATCTGAATCATTACAAGAGAAAACATCATTATATTTGCATAAAAGAGCTAACATTTCAGCCTTTTGGTTTGCAGAACCATGCATATTACTAAGGTCAAATTTTTTGAACCAATGAGTATGTTTGAGGAATCAACAAACCCAAAATTACCCTTACTAGATACTGCACATTCCACAGAAGTTGCAGACATGACCTTATATTCCAACTCCTCATTGGAAGCAATCTGACAAATATCCCCTACAACCGTTCCATTAGAAAGTAAAATATCTTCCTTTGAAATATTTAGAACATTAATAGCGCAAACACCCTTAATCAAAACAGTCACAGTATTGCAACACACAATACCCTTTCGCAGTAATGAACGGTTAGATTCAAAATTACATGCTTACTCAAACAACCACCTTTAACTCTAACCCATACAACACCCAAAGAACTAGCTCTATATGTGATTTTTTCCTTTAGCAGACCAAATAAAGGCTGGAAGAGAAGACGGTACTACTTTACGGTACACTGACGGTACACCCAGGGTCGTGCCCTCTCCCGAGTGACGCTCATTTAAATTTCGTTCCCTACATAGGTTCGCAGTATGGCCACCCCGACCACATTGAGAGCAACAGGGTTGGGTCCTATGACCGCCACCCCCACCCGGAAATTGAGGAACATGTGTACCAGCACGATTACGGTACTCCGGATGGTGATCACCTAGATTGGTCCTGCATCCCCGATTCATGCTATATTCCAAGTCACTCAGTCGTTGATCCAACCCTCTTACGACCCCAGAATCCTGCATAGGGATGGGATTTGATTCCCACCGCAAGGCCTCGTCATGGCAGTGCAGGAATGTGGTGCAGGGAGATCCCTCCACCATAGACATCAACATTCCAGAGCAGAGCCTATCTTCATGACGCAACAAAGCGATCCCGAAGATTATTTGGATCAAGAGGTACCGACCCTACGGTTTTGTGCCGCAGTAACCTCGAAAAAGGCTAGCAAGACGATGAGAGTAACTAAGGCATGACTCTCCAGCACCCTGAGATGACCCAAAGAAAACTGATAGTAGGGTCTGGGCGGACCGATTATCCCCCAAAACCCTCAATAGACCCGCCAACAAAATTTCAGGATCCTGTGCGGTCATCATCTGGATCTCTAACTCCTCTCTAACTGAATACGATACATGCTCTAATAGGGTGTCGACCTTCTCTTGGTCCCGTAAGCCGTAGTATCGCCAATACAAGCGGATGTCTTTCGCGAACTCATCGACGGAAGGACCGTCACGATTACCAAACGTCCGCAGGGTCTTGCAAGGTGGACGAAGAAAGTTGCCCGCAGTAGGAGGCCATGGCATAGAAACTGCCGGAAAACCACTACTATCTTGTCCCGGACCATTCAAAGGAGCAGCAGGAATCGCCTGTACAGGAGGCGGCACCTCCAACAGAACATCCTCAATGACCCTATTCCTCTGGTACCTCTTTGAGTATAGGACTCTAGGCTTGAAAGCCCAAAAAGTAAAATCTGAAAACAAAACGTCTAAAAGTATCACATAGTCCTCAAATTTATGACACGCCGGTCGCCTTCCCTGTAGGAAGGATAATTGAAAAATATATGTTGATTGAAGAAAGCATCAAGATATTCCTAGGCCGTAGGTCACTGAAGGTCAAACCAGGGTATCATAACGGTATGAGAGCAGTGAACCCACCATGCAGAAACGAACCGAGTAAATATATATAAAAATGACTTACATATAACATCTTCTGGTCCACGGTTGTGGCTAATCACAGTGGGCTGATGTTTCAATTTTTCTTGACACCATTGTTGTAGGAGGGGGGCTGTCCCTCTACGTACAAATATAGTGATGGTGATTGTTGTAGAGTGTAGGGCTGATGTTGTTTGCAACACACACACACACTACAAATAAGGAGACGTTCTCATATGTTTGATACTTTCTTTATTGATGGTTACTACATTCAGACGAAACACGTCCTCCCATCTCAAAGGTTCATTGTCGAATGTCTCTATGTTTGTTTACTAACTAGCAACAGTTACTCAATCGTCACTCCCTAACTACACAAAAGCGTCATTGTTTCGTAGTTATGTGTTGCACTTCTACTTAGAGAGTGCAACACATAGTCTCAACTATATAATATCTAATTATACTACACTAACTATCTGGCTAACTGTCTGTTCCTCAGCTGCCTCCTGGGAGGGGAAACTGGTTATCCACTACATATATATATAATATATATATATATATATATATATATTTACATATTATATATATATATATTATATATAAGATACTTAGATATAAGTATCTCTGATAATGTCTCTGATATATATATATATATATATATATATATATATATATATATATATATATATATATATATATATATATATATATATACACACACATATATATATATATATATATATATATATACACATATATATATAAACACACACACGCACGGGTTTGTGTGTGGTTCCTAATTGTAATTGTTCATTTGAGGAGCATCTTCATTGCTCATCGGGCATGTCAATAATTGCTCCGATCTCCTCCCAAGCATGTATCTCAGTGTGTTTAGGCTAACAACTTCCGTTCTGTGCTGATTTATGTATCTACTGGGTTTCTCGTAGTTTTCCCTGTCTTGCTGCACCTATCGGTATGCGAAACCCAGAAATAGAGAATACCCTTTATTTTGCTGAAACCCTTAGAGCGTTGATGAAGTCGCTTTTGTCCATAGAGAGCGTTGATGATGTCGCTTTTGTCCATAGAAGACCCATTCTCAAACGCAGCATTGCCCGCCATTGCATCTACTCTCTCATTGCCCTTCACCCCAACCTGACTCTGGGACAAAGATGAAGGTAAGTATCTGGATTGTCGAGTTTTGTATTAATTGCATCCACTGCTTTCGTACATAACCGGCCTTGATTTTCTGTCTCATGCTCATAGAGTCGCTGAGCGTGCATGCGTGAGTGAATATATGCGTATGTAGCCACTCCAGGAATGTTGTCACCGCCATGACCTCCATAGTGATGCTGCTGATAGTTGTCGCATATGCGGCACCTGCCTCTTTGATGACTTGTCCTTTCACTCTAGCCGTAAAGACCTATGCACTGACTGTAACGAAAATAGAACCATCAGTGAAGACATCTTCCTCCGATGTATAGTCATTTATTACTGTTTCGACTTCTGCGTTGACTTTTGTGACCAGCGAATCTCGACTTGGTTTATTTATCGTGGTGACTACTACAAAGGATTGTCTGTGTTCACAGTGTATTGGTATCCACTCTTCTCTATGTGTTGTAGGGTGGGAGTGAGTGAATACTCTTCTTCTCACTGGACATGTAAATCCGATCGGACCTGTCCTGTTCTCGCATAAAGAAATGTCCCTAACTTAGGTTTTCTCAAACATTTTCCCCATATACATTCTTCTCTACCCATACTTACCTATACTTCCATTGGACTTATCTCCCTGGGTGGGCTATCTGGAGTCTCAAGAAAACACTATCTCTAATGGAAGCTTTAAGTCATTGGAGACGGTTGTCTCGGATCTAATTTTCATGACGACAGTCAATTCTCTGGTACTGACGGATATCTGATGATGATGAAAACTTTGGAGTGAGTTGGGAGACGGGCTGTCTCTGATCTATAACATAAGTGTCTTCTCCGTACTGGTGGATATCTGATGAAAACTTTGGAGTGAGCATCTCCCTGCCCAGGCGCCTAATTTGATATTGAAGTTAAAGACTGCAATGAATCCTTGCAAGTTCGCGAACTGGCGTTAGCCAGTTCAGACTGGCCGACTCCCAGATGCCAAAACTAACCCTATCCGTGTATGTACGCTGATCGTCCTGTCTTTGAAATAAGATCAAAAGACATGCCGTCATCGACTGCTTATTTCTGCTCAACTGTCAACACCCGTCATTTCTCGGAAGCCATGTTATTCATACGATTACTCACTGATGGAAGAGAGGGGAGAACTGGCCTAATAATAACTCTATCACACAGGTCGATGCACCGAATGGCACATACGCGTTGTATGACTCTCCTTGCTCGCCCAGTCACGACTGGCCACGTTTAAGTCTATTTCCTTTGCAGTTGTCTAATTCATTGTGTAACGATGAGACGGAATGGTAGTAGTTGTCGAGAGGACTATCGTGCCGGCTGCCTGTCAAGTGGATGACATCTTATAATGTCGGAACTCATATATATATCCTAGATAGTTCCTATCTTGAACATTCGCACGTCTATTATCTCCGTCAAGTTTCTCTTCAGTCCGAACGATAGGTGTCACTACTACCGTTGCTGCCTCTCTCTTCTCTCTCTCTCTCTTCTCTCTCTCTCTCTCTCTCTCTCTCTGTGGTTCATTGTCCACGTCTGTATCTGGTAAATGTTTATTCTCCGTATCCATTTTTCTATATATCCGCTCGGAACCTTAGCCCAACTACAGAGGTATTTGTAATTTAGATACCCCAGTAAAGGATTAGGAATGTCTGTAGTCTAACCACGTACACACCGAAAATGTTTCTTACTTGAATTTCCACGATTAGTGGTCGTTAGGGCGGCGAGCTATCTTCTCTTTAGCAAACCAGTTTTTAACATTGTAATCGTAGTTCAATTGAAATATTCACAATCTGGGTTTATGGACGACCATCCATGTTTTTCTATATTCAATAATTGACACGTAATTCTTGAATCAGTGACGATTCACAACATTTTTATCTGCCTTGATCCGAATCTACTTTTATTGGTATTCAAAATTAAATCAAGCATTTGTTTTGTAATGCTTCTACGACTGATGTTGTTAATCGATTCTTCGCTTTGATGGCCGTTATTATTTTGTAAATACTTATATTTGTAAACAGATTCCTATGCTTACGTACGAAAGCTACAATGTGAACAGGAAACGAGTTAATAAAGCGCATACAACAAATTTATGACTTCAATGTAAGAAAAACATTTACAAATCTTATTCATTCTTTGTTTTCTCCATTCCTGTTTTGCCCACATCGTTAGGATAAGGCAAAACAGGATTGGAAAAAGGAATGTTATTGTTTACCATAAATTAACTTGTACGTGGATCATGGATTTCGTACTTGCGTCTGTGAAAAAACCCTACCCAAAGTGTCGTAGCCATTTTATTTGTCATGGTTTGCCCCGTCCCTCTAGCCGATCGTGTTCTACTTATCTTTTCTCGTCCGTTCACAAATTCTGACCGCTAATGCTGTTTCCGCGCAAACCTCGAGATGAAAGTATATCACAGTTCGACTTTTTCGGTCTCACTTGAACATAGTCCCAGGGAAAAATAATTATATAACACTGGGAAAGTTAGAACAGCCAACAGAAAGACATAAAAATCACGGTTATAACTGCTTTTACTCTATTACATAAACAGCACACCTACACCCCTTTTTCAGCTAAGTCTTTATCTTCTTATACAACTAACACAATAGCGCTTGAAAAAGTGATAATAAAATTAAGTTATTCATTGAATTAATGATGAGTATAAAAAAGGCAATCAAAGATATGCCAAATACTATGAATCAACGTTTATAAACATTTTCACTTTTAATTAAAATACTGACATTTTTTCACACTTGAAATTTGTAAAAATGGTGAAAGTAATTTAATATATCCAAATCAGTATTACCTTAATTCTATTTCAGTGATTTTAATTTCTGACAGATCTTCCAAATGAAAAGTACCACACCCACCAGTGGATCGACTGGCAACGTTTCTTCTATCTCTCTAATAGGCTGGCTTTAGGCTCCAAGATTGCTACTTTGTGCTCATCACAACATTCGCTCTTGATTCGTTCACAACAATGTCTTCTCTGGTCATCTCTAACAGGCTGACTACATGCAAAGTATGCTGGTATATACATCTATATGTCGCTCAGCATGACCTCTGCTGCGCTGTCAATATGCACGTCTTTGGGTCTCTCAGCACGACCTCTCTGCTGCGCTGTCAATGTACAAGTCTTATCTACTGCGCTCTCGATATCGAAATGTTCGTCAACAGGCTGTCATTTTCTTTTCGAGTTTCCACAATGACCCCAAACAACCTTCTATCTCTTTTCAAATCGAGGTCTTATGTCTCTTATAGTACGTTTCAAAAAGGTTGGTCAACGATTGACCTCAAATATCTCCATATTCCTTGCATTGATGAACATGATTTTCTGCATGTGGTGTTGTATTTCGATGTCTCGTGGGAAGAGAAGGAGAAGAGAACGTAGTAATCTTAGTGTGCTTTTTTAAGGCACTTGTAAGCTGATATTCATTTCCGTAAAGCTGTTCTCGATGCCGTCGCTCCATTTTTTGCGTGGTCTTCTTCTTGCTTTGTACTCATACTGTAGTAGTTTACCTAGTACAAGGCCTCAGGAAAGTTTAACAATAAAGAAGAGTAAGGGAAGAGAATAATTCTTCTAAAGAGGTAGGACCATTAAGAATGGTTTGAATGAAAATTTCTTAGTACTACAGATCTCTGCACGTATATCAAAGACTCGTGGGACTGTCTCTTCTAAACCAATTTCTGTCCACAAAGATAACGAATTCAATAACACAACTGTATACAGGTTCGTATATCTATTTAATGGAATGCAATGCCCTCTCATCCGGAGAGCAAAAAAATTACAATAATAGACCCTTCTTAGGTCCTCTGTCCTCAATACAAATTATATCCTCAGAATAAAATATGATTTCACAGGTAACAGTTCTGTCTCATCGTCAATAAAGACGCACGTAGTTTCTATTTAAGAGCACAATTCCTTAGCAACAACTCATATTCACTTGCTTCCTACTATACTTTAACTGAAAATCAACTGTCTCTAATAATTCATTGCAAGGTAACAATTCATATTACAAGTTAAATTGCAATAGTTCTTTACCTTAGCAGCATTGCATAAGGAATTCTAAAGTCATCCGAACTTCTGTCTACACGAAGTTGGTTAGTACTCTGCTGAAAAGTCTGTCATCCGGTCCTCTAGTCATCTGGTATCTAGTCATCTGGCATCTAGTCATCTGGAATCTGGTCATCAGAAATCTGGTCATCTATTCGAAACAATCATGATTCCTCCCCCCTCCCCCCCTCCCTCCCTCCTCCTCCTTTCCCTCCCTCCCCTTCCCCCCCCTCCTCCCTCCCTCCCTCCCTCCTCTCTCTCTCTCTCTCTCTCTCTCTCAGTCTTCTGCCTAATGTCCTACCTCTTCGAGAGCTTATTCTCCACTCCCTTTAGTCATAACTAAACTAGCTTAAATCCAACGAACAAACAACCCACTGCCCCTTCCCTGGTCTCGAGATATCCGACTTAACGGGAGTCCTCGAATACCCCGGATAAATCACGGGCTCGAGTTTTGAATACTTTATTGGTCAACACTTGATCTAGTAAACAAGTCATTCAATACTAATTTTGGTCAAGGACGCCAATGCAGTAGGGGACTCGTTGACCGCCTATATTCGCAGATAACAGTGGAACTGTTACAATACTTTTTCTGTGTGGCTCTCTGTGGTAGGCGATGCCAGGGCATTCTTGTCAGGTGTCCAAACCATTTAATTCTGTTCTTTTATGAATTGCATGACTGGTTCACATCCAGTCTTCTTCTGATTTCTTCATTTTTAATCTTGTCTCTTATTGTCACACCTGCAACTCTTCTAAGACACCTCACCTCTCGTTATGATTTTCCGCTCATTAGCTGCTGTTATTGGCCGTGTTTGACACTGGTAACATAGTGTTGGCCATGATCATGTATGCCCCACCTGTGGTCGGGGATTCTGTTCTAGGATTGGGACTCTACAGTCACCTCCGCACACACCAGAGAGGTGCAACAGTACACGTCTGAGATTGTTGTCATCATCGCTTGCGATGGACGGCTATTATAGTGTTGGCCAGAAAATCGGTCTTATGAGATTTGCTTTAGTTTTTAGCGGTATCTTTTTATGTGACAACAGTGGTGTTAACTGTCCCAGTACCTGGTTAGCCTTTGTCCAACGATTGCTGATTTCGTTATCGATATTTCTATCTGCTGTGAAAATTGCTCCTAAGTATTTGGCCTCAATGTTTGTTTTGTTTCTACGTTCTGGAGTTTTATTGTAAGGTTTTCTTGTTGTCTACTTATTGCCATTGTCTCTGTCTTTATTATATTTATTTTCATGTTGTACTCCTCACCCTTGATGTTAACTAAGCTCAAATGGTTCTGGAGAGATTCTTCGTTTCTGCAATCAGTACTTGGTCATCTGCAAATAAAAGTTCTGAAATATTATTTTCTTCCTCTATTCCTGCTTCTCTACTTATGTTGTCCATGCATGTTATAAACAGCAGTGGGGAAAGCACACATCCCTGTCTAACTCCTGAGTTTACTTTGAATGTTTTTGATGTTCCGGCTTTATACTCGTACATTATGTCACGTTGCTTTTTATAATATGTAATAGGGATACGCCTTTGCAATCATTCGCCATCATTTTGTGTATTACTGTAAATTCTAAACTTTGATGATCATTTTCTTGTGCTTATGCACAATTATATAACAGGAAACGTTTTATTCATCAACCAAGCTACCTACCAATTAGTTAAACATGTATTCGGGAGGTATATAAGACTACCTGCAAAAAATTACTTTTATGTATCAGGTAGATTTCGTACAAATTAAACCTTAGTGTAATCACGAATTTTGGAACGAACTATGGTAATTATTTGGTGCTGGAAGAACATAATTTACCGTAAATTAAGGAATGCACCTATTTACGGCATATGCGTATATCAATCTGAATTTTGGAGGGCCAAATAGTGGTTATTTTTATAAAACTTATAAGGTATTTACTTTTAACAGTTTGCTGAGGGGTCTCACTAGAATATGGGCCCAATTAAAAGCAACATGAAATGGGAAAGAAAAGGTGCCGAACTAAGGTCACCCCCAAACGACTAAAAATTTTTTTAAAACCTAAATGTCAAATCTTATCCCAGAATGTTACCTCGCCAGTAACTCCAAACTCATAACACAAACTTTACTAAGATAATCATTAAACACATAACTACTTAAGTTAGTTAAAACAAAGTGTGTAAATAGAGAATAACATCTTCCAACATTTCTTTAACTGGTCTTATGGTAATACGAAATATATCAAAAAAATCTCAAGAAAAATTAACGTGCATAATTAGAAATCAGTAGATATAAATTTTTCACAACATAAAGTTACTACAGTCTTTGGTTTTGTTCTGTTCTTTTTGCCTGTTCGTTTCTTCCCAGTCTGCCCGCGTCTCTCTGCCGGTCTCTTCATTGCCGGTCTCACCATGCCATGGTTTTTGTTGTTGTTTTTGTTTTACTCTTACGTCAATATCAACAAACCCTCTTTTTGTTTTTACAATTGTGCACATTGGTTGGAGTCTTAGTTGGAATTCTTCATGCTTTATGATGAGTGACCGCTTACTGTCACTCACTTATTCTGAGTTCGACGAGTCTAACATATTGATGACGACTATTCTCGGCTGTACAAGCGACAGCCCATCTTTTTCCAAAGTGTCATTTTCCTCCTTTACGATAAGATCTTCACACTGACACCAATAATCCCTTTCTATCTTCGGAAGGGCGGCATATGTTAGTTCTTTCATATTGCATAGTTTGAAAGTTTTATTTTCAGCTACTACTTGTCCGTTAACTTTGTCCCAAATGAGTTCAATTGGTTTTAAGGTGAATGATAAGGTGGCAGTCTCAGACACACATGATCATGCTGTTGAATGAACTTGCCAATTTGGAATGTCCTGGTCTTTGTGATGATTTTTTTTTAAACAATGGTTCACATAACCCTCATTAAATGGAATATTCTTCTTTGAGCAAAATTTTTAAAATCATCTTTTGTACTCGGAAGATGAGATTTTTGTCTTCTTCTGCCACAGCGTTGTGATATTATGCGGTGTCCATTATCACACAGGATGATCTGTCTAGGAACGGAAGAACAGTATTTTCAATCCACTCTCTAAATGTATTACCGATCATCTCGGTCCCTGTTGCCCGTATAATTGGAAATGAAAATATTTCAGCATTTTTAACCAGCCCATTATGTCTGCTGCCTGCATGTGCCAGTATCAGACGTTATCCTTTTTCCCCTGGGTACACACCTTTTAATCGTTTCATCTGATAACTGCTACTCCTTTTCACTAGTGTGGTGCAGGGTTGCCAATTAAAAATTGAGAAAATAAGCCAAACACTGGCCGGAAAAAGCCAATAGGAAAAACAGTGCTATTTCGTACTCAGCTACATCACAAGAAAAGCTCCAAATCAAGGTCATCACTATCCTCACCACTGAAACCAGCACTATACACTTTATCAGTAGATAAGTTATTTACCATATTAGGGGAGGCAGTAAAATCCTTGCAACATTTGATAACAGCAGTTCTTTTCTTATTCTCACTATAGCCTCAAGACGCTGCATTCTATTTCTAGCTTTTGTTTTGACTGATGATACAAGAGAGAAACACCTCTCAATAACAGCATTACTAACTGGAGTTATTTAAGCAAGTCAGAGCAAAGGTGGCAAGCTCTTTAAATGACTCTTGTTTTAAGAACGCCAATCCAAAAAGTTTCACTGTCTGTTAAAAATCCATCTTCCTTTGTCCAATCAATATAGATTATTTTTCTGTATTGTTCTTCTATTGTACTTATGTTTTCACCCGCAATGTGCGTACAGGGTAGTTCTGCAAAAAAAGGCCTTGATGCTTGGTTTAAAATTATCATAGGGCTCAGTTTTGACAAGCATTGAAATGTATCTCTGCCAGAAGGTAGACGTGTAATTTGATGTAAGGGTTCCTCTAACATAGCTATACATTTTGCTTTTATATATTTTATTTCTTCACGAGCATGTGGAATATTATTTTGCTGTATAAACTCATCACATTAAAAAAAACAATTTGGCTCCAAAATCAACATGGGCTGTTATTTTTTTCCGTCTACTCATAGTATAGAGCCCTGTTTCCCAACGTGGGGCCCACGCCCCACAGGAGGGCAATGGACCCGTACTAACTAATGTTCATGATGTTGCAAAACCGATTTATCGGCTTTTGAATGTCTGTTGACAAAAACGAATGTTACTTCACAATCACGTTACTGAAGCTAAAAAATCTGAAATAAACGGAAAGTACTTATATCTAGGTACATTTCTACCTCCTTTTAACAAAGATTTGAAAGCGGGAAAGCATGTGTTATTGTGTCAAAATCGAGTCATTAAAAATAAAAACGGTAATATGTCCGACATTTGCCAACC
>JADZMA010001125.1:0-24882 GCA_020796225.1 Arion vulgaris
GGGCATTTTTTCCTTTAAGTTTCTGTAACATTTTTTTTTTTTATGGGGCAGAGTTTGCACTGGCCCAACCCCCACCTGGAGGCCCAGGAGGCCACATTTAGTCTGACCTCTCACCTTGGACCTGTCCGCAGTGGGTAACCCTTCCAGAACAGAACGTTCCTGCCGGCACTTTCTGGATCATTGAGGCACGAAGCCCCCCACCACTACAAGGTAATGGCCTCATGGGGAATTTAGAAGATAGTGAAGATATTATGTAGAATTTTTGTTTTAATCTTTTGTTTCGAATTAATTTTGTCAGGCAGTGGCTTTCAGCCTGCTCTTCTCGATTGTGTACTATCAAGTGTGATTTTACGTGCTCAATTTAAACACGAGCTTGAGTTTTTATCGTCCGTTTCCGATAGGACTTGGAACTCGATCTCACCTACACTGAGATCAGGATCTCTGGAAAAATATCCCGTTTGCTTCACGAGGAGCGAGACGAGTTCCTTTGGAAAGAACGACAGTACCTAACATCTACGCCCTTGAGACCTCTAGCCAATATGGGAGGTGTTCAGCATAAAGAGCCCATTTACAGACTTTTATTAATCAATTGGGCTACTTTTATCTTGAACACCCTGTATTATTTCCTATGACTATGATTTGCTGACTCTATCTAGTCGTTCAACTTGTACTTTCACTCTATCTTAGTCCGTTCAACTTGTATGCCAACTACTATCATAGTCCGTTCAATGTCATGCCGAAAATGGTATCTTTGTAACCATTTGATTAAATAGATTAAAACTTGCATGTGAACAGCACATGTTCCCGACGCTAAAAATATTTATCTATTCAAACAATCATACCATCTAGAAGTTGTCTTCTTTGTGCTATATATTTAACGCCTCCATTGGCATGGTTGGAAAAACTAATGTCTACAGGGATTTAATACATTGAAGACAAAAATAGCAACATTCAGGATAAAATCTGAGTTTTTTTAAAACAATTCTTGCATGTCCCGTGCACCAAATCAACTCGGGGTTGACCGTGATAAACAAATAACGTCATAAGTGCGAGGACTTTTAGTTAAAGGCGTATATCGAAATTCGTGTGAGGTTATTCGGTCAGATTGTTGACTCTCAAACAGTCACTAATATACCATTTTCAATGAGTCAAAGGTGCCATTAATACTATACGCGCATTTCCGCAAAGGAACATATATGGATCATCTGTACACAATATACAAGAACCAAAAAAGTGCTATTTTATTGTGTGATATTCTTTTTTTCCTTGCGTTTTGTCCTTGGCAACATATGGTTGTGAGACATGGAGCATTGACATAGTAGCAGAGGAGATCATTAACGCCTTTGAATGCAGATGCTACAGACGAGTACTTAGAATATCATGGACAGAGAAAAGAACAAACGATTTTATTCTGCAACAGCTTGGTATTAAATAGAGTTGTATCTAAAGCACAAAAACAAGGAAAATTAAATATTTCGGATACATCAAACGAAATGAGTGCCTAGAGAAAATAATTTTGGGAAGGAATGATGCCTGGAAGAAGAACAAGAGGAAGACATAGAAGACGATGGGTGCAAGATGTCATTGACGATTTGAGAATGACTGCTACTGACGCCGGTCAACTTGCACAGAATAGGGAGTTTTTCAGGACTGCTGTCATGGAGCCAGGTACTGGAAGGTACAAGCTACTTGATGATGATGATGATGATACCCCACTATCACATATGTTAACACTCACATTGTACCGAAGAAGTAGCGATTTGAAAAGAATCTCCCAGTAGTCCGCCATTGCCATCCTAAGTCTGGAGGTGAAAGGGATGGCATTATGACAGGGAGCTAATTTTACTAATGTAAGTTATTTAAAAACAATAATACAACTAAGTCTCATTTCTTTATATCATGACTCTATTGCAAGTATCACATTGGCCCCCATGTATGAGCTGGATGATACGCCTTTGCATGAGACTTGTCATCAAATGTCATATTGGTACGTTTACTGTAAAACTAAAAAATATTCGTTTCGACTCGCCAAATATCCCCCAAAATCAAAAAACAGTTATTTTACAAAATCCATGTTTCCTTTAGCAATTTCTTCCATCAGATATTTGCGTCCGTATAATTCTAAGATAGGGTGCAAAGTTTCGCTACTGTAGAATGATGTCTTTGCTACAATTCGCATTGGACTGTGGACATGATTTGTTGAACGTACTATATGTACAGTTCTAAAAATTACCCTGACTCAACTTTTCCCTATCGACCGTATTCATATACTTCTTAATTTACTACACAAACAAGATAAACAACAGATATTATGATCACACTCACATCGCTTCAGACTTCTATATATGTTCCAAGATATGTCAATTTCCAGATTCAATTACAAGTTTATCCTTGTGTCTAACTATCATATTGATGTATTAGCATTTCACTTCAACTTACAAGTAACTAGAGGTTGAATAACTATAATAAAAACAGTTGTGTAGAAAGAGAAGGAGGGTTTGCATTTAGTGAAGTAGATTGTAGCAAAAGGGAAATACTTCTTCTTCTTCAAGCCAGGATTTATGAATTGTATTCTTTTTCCTATAGAGCATGGATTCTAAACTTTGGCCCATCCCCATTTTGCACGACACTTTATTAACTTTGATAAAATTTTTACCCCATTAACAGTTTGCCCTCCATATATTTATATATAAATGCTATATTTTCACTTTGGCATAAAAACTTATATATATATATATTTCTGTTAAAATGGTCAATTTTCAAATGATTATATACATGAAAATAGAAAATTGATGAAAAAATGGATCGTCTAAGATGGGCTAAGAGGGAATTAAAAGCAAATTCTGGTTTGAAATTTATTACTCAATCGGAAAAATCAGAAACAAAAACTCCCCAAATGTTTCTGAACCCACTATCCCCCTTCCTGGAAGACTTGGCGCCCACTGGAGGGTGTCCCTTTGAGAACCGATGCCTGTGGTGCAATGGGGAAGCCCCCGATCTTTCTTTGCAGTGCTATGCTTGGTGCTATGCTTAGTGCTATGCAGTGCTTTAGATGCTATGTTAGTGCTGGCTTAGTGCTGTGGAGATTCCTACTCAGGTGGGTTCGGGAAGTACTACAGTACTAAAGATACTAGGTGGATGAGTACAGGACGGGAAACTCATGATGACCCAGGTCTAGAGTTATAAATTAAACGACCGGAGACAAAAAAAAGTTGAGGACAACTGTTGTAGCTGTATGCTCCACGACGAGCGCAGGAATACGTAAGCAAGCAGTTTATGAACGAAATGAAAGGTCCTCTTTATTAATATTTTTTTTGATATGTGAGAATACTGAGAGACCTGTACTTACTGTAGGTATTCTGTGACTGAAGAATCTGAGGACCTGTACTTACTGTAGGTATCTGTGAAGAATACTGAGAGACTTTCTTACTGAGGTTCTGTGAAAATGCTGAAGACCTATTACTTACTGTGGTATCTGTGAAGAATACTGAGAGACTTTACTTACAGGTTCTGTGAAGAATACTGAAAGACTATTACTTCTGTAGGTATCTGTGAAGAATGCTGGAGACCTATTACTTCTGTAGGTATATAAAGAATGCTGGAATACCTTTACTTACTTAGGTATCTATGAAGAATGTTGAATGGTGTATTACTTACTGAGAGTCAAAGTAATCTAATTGTTAGTGAACTATCTTCGAAGCCCGGTGTGGTTCAGGTTCAATTCCACAGTGAAAATGGAATTTTGTTGGTACTTTACTTTTCTCAGTTTGTTTCCCTACAATTTGGTACCAGAGGATCACTTGAAAGTAAAGGAGGCGTGCGTGATGTTATCTACATCAGTCATCCTGTCAGTGGTCAAGACAAATATCTGTCTTAAACTGTTTATAAATCTACCATCCGTGCCTATAATAATCGACCTCAGGGCGCAGGGGCACGAGGGAGGCCCAAAACACGATGGATAGATAACATCTCAGAGTCCCGCAAAGCATGGACGACAACGTCAAGCTCACCTGGCAAAGATAGAAAATCTCCCCACGGCGCTAAAATGTAGTTAAATAAGATAATAACAAGATAAAACTAAATATATGAAAACGGTTCATGCACCTTTTGCTTTTAAATAAAAATATCCAAGTGTTTTTGTAACTTAAACAAAACCAATTTTAACACGAGAAAAAAGATCAATGTTATTGATAATTAAATAAGCTTGTTCTGAGCAGAACTTTGAACTTAACAGTCTTTCGGGGTTTCTCTCTCTCATAGACCCAACCAGGTCTCTCTGTCGTCATGGTTCCCTTCTGTAAGCGTCATCTCAAATCATAAATTGCATCCTAATCCATCTTCCGTGATCTTCCTCTTCTCCTCTTTGTCGGATACCTACTTCTTTAATGGTCTTCTCAACCCTTCGTGTCTCTATAATGTTCATTATACTTCAATCTTTATTATAATTTTTTAGCATCAGCTAGTTTTCTTTGATTTTGAATTCTTTCTGGATAGATCGATATATTGATTCTCTTCTCTATCCATGACATATTGAGTACTCTTCTGTAACACTTATATTCAAAAGCAAATATATGTGTTTTCATTGCTTTGTTACTACGAAAGTTATGTCAAGTTTAAAACTAATATATAACAACCTGGCAATTAATATCAATTGAAAGTCATACCCAGTGGGGTCGTCATTAAAGGGGGAGTGCGGGCTCACCAAAAATGTTTAACGTGTATTTATTATTTTATAAATGAAAATATGAACCAAAAATATGATTTATCAGGGGAAAATATGTCTGGTCCCACAAAAATGATCACGAGCCGCCACTGCATCACCTATAAGGAAGTGGGGTGGGTTGAAATGTTTTCGCTAGAGTGGTAACCGAGGTCTACATTTGGGGTATAAAGAATAGAACCACTTTTCCCTGCCGCCATGTCGTAAAAGTCGACTAAAGGGGGTTTGGCTGAAATCGGATGCACTTGCTAAATGTGTAGAAGTCAACCTGCCTTGCAGGACGGCTGGGGACAGCCAAAGGCTAACGGGGACGACCCCAGTAACGCTGGCTGAATCCGGCACATCGCTGAAGGATAAGCACTAGAAAAACAAATTGCGCTGAAGATGAGACGAAACCCACCCGTTAAGCTATGGATCAGATTTCCTCCTGAATTTATGGAGAGATCTGGTATATCGGTCTTTTTGATGATGCGCGTGCGAGAGAGAGAGAGAGAGAGAGAGAGAAACAATATTTGTAATTGGGTGCCAAGAAAACTTATTTCTAGTTTCATATTGGAGAATCTAATGATTGATTGATTGATTGATTGATTGATATGACCTTTTCAGTGCACTTCGGTGGGACTGCCTAGAGGTTGATAGTAGCTCGGCCTGCTAGCTGTGAGACGCCTCATAGCTCGGTTCGAACCTACTGTCCACATTTTTCGATCCCTGGTTTACTCAGGACGATAACGGGGAGTACCCTCTGAAGTCGGGAAAATCTGCCCGTATGGCGAGGAATACTAATTTCGAGTACGTGAGCACACGGCTGCCAGGGGTAAGTAATTTACAATGCACGCTGCTGCCATTGTAAGAAATTTGGAAAACGGTTTTCACGCAAAATCAGTTTCAGAGATGAAACTGTCTGAGTTGAAAGCAGACGAAAGAAAAAAAAAAAAAGTCACTTCGGTGAGTAATAATGTTTTTCTCCGACCTCTTTTTACCAGGACTCTTTTTTCTCAGCTGCGGGGACGATCTCCATGCACAGTGGTCGATATAATTTAGAAAATTTTTGTAGGGTTTTATTTTTAATCTTTTTAATGAATGTTGCAGTGACTTTTAATGATTCTTCACGATTTTGAACTGCCAAGCGTTCCTTTACATGCTCAAATTAAACACGGAATCTATGTTTTATCCTCCGTCTCCCTATGACTAAGAACCGATCTCCCTACACTGAGATCAGGGATCTTTGGAAAACATATCCCGATGGCTTCACGAGGGAGCGAACAACCGAGTACCTTTGGACGAAGTGGAGCACACAACTTTACATCACAGCGACCCCCTGGGCCGATCTAAACGTTTGAAACCACTGATCTTCATCATTAAAAAGGGCGTCATTATCTGTCTGACTTTCTACTTGCAAAGGAGTAAGTAGATCACTAGAAATCCATTCAATTTTTCAGTAATATCGATCTGTCTGTTTCCCGACACATTATCCCCAAGATCAGGTTGCAACAGTTTTGCTCGATCAAACCGTTTAAAACGTTTTCAGATTTGCTTCAATAACGATCTGTCCGGCTCAATGGATCGGGCAGGAACGGTCAGGAACAAAGGTGTTCAACGTTTGAGTGCTGGGTGTGATGCTCCCGTCAAGTGAATACAGATATCTCATACGTATGTTCATTATCATTTTATTGCTGTCTTTGACCTCGGCATGAACTCTATAGACATATTATTACAGCTGTTACACTGTCCAACAATGGTTGACTGTCGTATCTAGATGGAAAATATTATCTGAATAGAAAGGTGATGGGACGAGGACAACTATTACACTGTTAGTATTGCTGATATCGTTAGCACATTCAGCAGATAAATTATAGATACAATCAGTGCGTCTCGTCATTAAAATGGGGCGGCCCCCCAAAATAATGTATAACGTGTTTTACTTTTTATAAACTAAAATATAGCAACCAAAAAACCATGGATTTATCCGGAAAAAATGTCTGGTCCTACAAACACAAATGATCTGAGTCGCCACTGGATACAATTATGATGTTTGTAACAAGAACCAGACTGAGGTTCCAACCACTTATAAACTAGAACCAGACTGTAAGGTTTCATCAACTTACAAACTAGAACCAGACTGTAAGATTCCAACCACTTAAAAACTAGAAACCAGACTGTAGGTTTCAGTCAACTTACAAACTAGAACCAGACTGTAAGATTCCAACCACTTAAAAACTAGAAACCAGACTGTAAGGTTCCATCAACTTACAAACTAGAACCAGACTGTAAGATTCCAACCACTTAAAAACTAGAAACCAGACTGTAAGGTTCCATCAACTTACAAACTAGAACCAGACTGTAAGATTCCATCAACTTACAAACTAGAACCAGACTGTAGGTTTCAGCCACTACAAACTGAGAACCAGACTGTAAGGTTTAAACCACTTACAAACTAGAACCAGACTGAGGTTCCAGCACTTACAAACTAGGACCAGACTGTAAGGTTTCAAACACTACAAGCTAGAACCAGACTGTTGAGGTTTAAACCACTTACAAGCTAGAACCAGACTGTAAGGTTTCAACCACTTACAAACTAGAAACAAGACAAAATATGATATGGTTGATATCATTCTAGAAGTCAGGAATCATAGTCTGACATATAAAACGACATGATTCTCTTGAGATCACTCTGGAGGGCATATAATAAATATTATAATAATAAATAATAAAGCCTATAACCCGTTAGGATTGTAGGGGTGTCACTGTGGAGACATCAGCACAAAAAGCACGCCATGAGTTTCTTCACTCCTCAAGCAGTGTAGACAAACTCTGCCTCGACCAGCTCATGATGTTGTCAAACCAGGATTTTCTCTGCCCTTCTTTCCTTCTCACTCAAATTTTCCCCTGTACGATAGTCTTAAAGAGTGAGCTATGTCTCATCACATGCCCGAACCACGCAAGTTTAATCTGTTTCACGATTGTCAAGAGTGGTACTTGTCGACCTGCAAGGTTGGTTATTTGGTCTCTTAAATAAATATTCGTCTTATGTTCGGGATTGCGTAATCCCCGGGCAGATGGGGGGCATTGCCTGGCAGATGGGGATATGAAGATCGGTAGAATGGAGCATGATATAAAAGATAAGTTGAGTTCACTTCTGCAGGCGCCGGGTAGTTCACACAGAACCCGGCAGATTTAGAGGAGTCATGGGGTCATGTTAGGACAGAAGCTCTTCTTTCAATCCCAATGGCAATCCCATTGCACCCCAAAGACATCCCCTGGCAAACCCAATAGGATCAATGGCAATCCCAATGGGAATCCCAATGGCAATCCAAAGGGGAAACCCAAAGCAACTCAGGGCAAACCATGACATCCCAAAGGGCAATCCCAAATGAATTCAGGGCAATCCCAAAGGCAATTCCATGGAATCAATAATCCCAATGACAATAATGCGTATGAGACAATCGTAGTTATTGGGGAATGAACTTCTTAGGCTATTGGTCGGGTCAATTTCCCCAGTGGCCGTGGTTTTTTCCGACCACCCAACGGGTATCAGGTCGACCCACCCTCTGGCTAAATCGGATCATGTGTCCTAAACGTGTGAAGTCTTGCGTTTAGCCAACAAACCAATCAAAGTATAAACGTTCTTGGCAAAGATCAAACATATCACAAAAAGTGATTAAAATTGGTCGTAAGAACAGACAAAGAAGAAGAAGAAGAGGAGGGTAACTAAATAATCTATTATTGCAAGATGGACGATTTTTCCATCAAATGTAAAGAGAGAATTTTGGAGGAAAACAGTTTCACATTATTGTAAATAGAATATTTTTATATTTTTATTGGGCTTTACCCGGCATTTCCCGAACGGTGGGCTTAGTGCAGTGAGCTTCAGTGTCATCCTATCGTAGAGCTGCTGGAGCCTGTTTTGTTTTAAAGAGTCAGCCTCATGGCTATATTAAGTACCTCACCTCCCGGTCACGATTAGCTTTGCCACTCCCTTTAATCTTATCCAAACAGAATCTATACTGCCGTTTGACATCTGTTAATAAAAAATAATCAAACAAAAAAGAAAAGAGCACAAATTCAGTTCTGCAGAGCAAACCGTACACAAAACTGGACGGGAAACAAGTAGGGCAAAAAGACAGGTCACCTGGGCAGATGACGCTCAACAACCCGGGAGGAAGGTTGTCTGGGTCGCTACCTAAAAAAAATAGCAACCTGCTGCCTTGGGTAGGCTGGGGACAGTCAAAGGATGACGGAGAGCGAACCCTGTAAACGCTCGCTGAAACCGGATACGTCGCCGAAGAATAAGCACCAGAGCTCCAAATGGCGCTGAAAGATGTGACGTAAAAATACGTTCTTGGCAAAGACTGTTTATATATCACAATATGAATGTCAAAATGGCAAAAGAACGATCGAGAGAGAGAGAGAGAGAGAAAAAGAAGAGAGAGAGAAGAGAGAAATCCCGTTCTATTAAAGTTAAACATATGCTTGGCGATGTAGGAAACCTACAATCTGGGTGGTCAGGACGGATCAGATCTGGAGAAAACAATGGGAGCTGCAGTGATACTTATTAAATTTACGTTGAGGACAATGACACTTATGTATGGCATATGGTATTAAATAAGTAAGCAAAATCAATCTAATGTGATCATTCATTTGTAGCTTATGTGAAACTTACCCATGCGTATCTTTGTCCTCAAACGTCAACTATACCCAGCTTTTTCTTCTTCGAATGTTCCATATCGACCACTTGTCAACCACTCTGTGCTTTGTATGTGATCTGAGCCTAAGAGCGATTGCACGTTGTGCCAGTTATGCGCCTACAAGAAGGCCAGCACATCCGATTTCTGAGCTGCTTTTTATTTACTAGGGTAGTATCCCTAGTGGTGGCGTCTGTGGCTTAGGGGTTAGTGACTCGATCTATTAACCCTGACGTTCTGAGTTCGAATCACGCTGCGGACAGTTTGTTTCAAATTGTTTCGTGTGGATTTTACAAAGGACTATGTCACCATCCGTTCAAAGCAATGCAAACTACTGAACGTAATAATGCCTAGAAAAATAATAAAGAGCGTTAAAAAAGCTGGGAGATGATTCGCAAAGTCCTGTAAAGGATCTGCAATTAACTTTTAATACCCCTAGGCCTGCATCAGTTGCCTCTTACGACATGCATTGTAGGTTACAGTAGTACTATTCTTTGCTTCCCTTGCGGGCCTTGGTCCTACACTGACGATATACGTTGCAAACTCAGAACAAAGGATTAGCTACAAGAGACAGGAATTATCAATAAGGTAAGATGTAGGGAACAAAGTTGGCTGCAAGATCACAGTATATACAAGTTATAACCATCGTTTTGTTAACTAAATAGGAATAGAAATAATAAAACACATATTGATCATAATAACGCGGGAAAATTAACCCATAACATTACTCAAGATAATAGAGGTCAGAGACCATACGGAGGACAGACATGATCGTCAAAGTAAGTCTGCATGGCTACTGGCAATTATGATACCGATAATCAAAATGCTTATTAGATTGAGTCAGAATACTAAATAACTTCAGCATGACTTAGTTAAGATTGGAACTGAGACTGGAAGTCAACTAACTTTATCACTTGTCTTTTATGCAAAGTTTAAAGGGATATAGAGTAAAACATTCAATAAAAAATAGAAAAAAGAAGAAGAATTAAAAAGGGCTCTTAAATTGAGTCAAAAAACAGAAAACCAGCATACTTAAGATTGTTGGAATGAGACGGGAAAGTCCTAACTATCTTTTTCTGTCATGCAAATTTTAAAAGGGATAAATAGTAAAACATACAGATGATGAAAAAGAAAAAAACCAACGGTTTGGTTAAATTGAGTCCATGACAAAAATAAGTTCAGCATGACTTTTTTCGTTACCCCTGTATAAAGAAACTATACTTCCCGCGTTATAAAAATTATAAGTTCCATGATTTTGTTCGTTACACACTGTGCTAAGTAACTATCACCCTTTAAAAAAAATTTAATTCAGCATGATTTTAGTTCAAATTACACTGTGACTAGGAACTATACTTCCTTGTTATGAAAAATTATAAGTTCACATGACTTTTTTAAAATTACCACTGTGACTGAAGTGAATTATACTTACCCTTTATAAATTATAAGTTTAACGATTTTATTTCGTTACACGTGACAAGGGAAACTTCTCACCGCTTTTTCAAAATTTAAAGGGAAATTCTGGCTTTTATTGGTGCTGCCCTTCGGAACAATCGGATTTTTTTAAAGGGCCCTTTATCTAAAAGTGTAGGGGGAATGTGGCCCGGGAGCCCTATCGAAGACGGACGATAAAATGAATTTCTTGTTCAATTTGAGCATAAAAAAACCCTTGGATTTAACATCGGGGCAGGCTGGAAAGTCCTCCTGGAAAAATTCATTAGAAAGGTTAAAAATACAATTTCTACAAAATAACCCCCATCTTCAAAAATTTCATCGGCGGTCCTCGCCAGTGCTGGAGTTCGTGCCTTTCGGGGAGATTTTCCCGTTAAAAGACGGGGCCCCATGGTTTTAAACCCCTTTAATGATAATGGTCTGATCAATTCAATAATCAAAAAAGTAAGGACAAGAAGTAAAAAACACAGATGAAGGAAAAAAATTCAAAATGGGTGAATTTCAGATTATCGATGTTTGCTTGATAAATTGTGCAAAAAAAAAAGAAATTAAAATGAAGAATGTGGGGGTTGACCGGGGCTGATCAGATATTTAACAGATTTAGCAGACTCAATTTTGGGCTCTCTAAGCGCTGGAAAACAAACCAGAATAAAGGGGTTATCAAGATTGATATGCTTTTCCATCTCACGAATAAAAAATGCAAAATAAATAAAAAAAAAAACTGTAAAAAAAGAAAGAAAATATGTTCTCTTTGAAGGGAAATTTTTAATGATTTATTGAATGTTTAAAACATGCAGGGGGTTGAGGGAAAACCTTGCCCAAAAAATCCGGAGGGGACCAAGGCGTTGATGGTTGTGTGTATTCCTTGCCATCTTCTATCTCCTAAAAATTTCTGGTTTCCCAAAACGTTAGATTTTGTCTTTCTTTGGAAAAAACATAGGGTAGAGAGGGGTTTGTGAAAATGGGAAAGTCAATTCCCCATATCAGCTGCCCAGGCTGGGCAAAAAGGGCCAAATTACGAAAGGGCGCAGGTTTTTTGAAAAAAGAGACTTTGTAACGTGAAAAGAGAGACAAGCAAAAACCGAAGTTGTCATGTAAACCTTTCCAATTGATCTGTAAAGATAAAAAGGGCCATATACAAATATAAAACATAATCAGTATTTCACTGAATGCTTTGTTCTCCCAACATTTCACATAAAAGTTTTCCCCAGTAAAAAAAATTAAAATATATCGTTATGGCCTCCCCAAAAATGCAACTTTGCGTTTTTGGGAAAAGATAAGCATTAAAAAAAAGTATTAAAATTGGTCAAAAAACAACGCAAAGAAGAAGAAAAAAGAGCACGTATTCCTGGTACCGGTGTGACCCCCTGAAGTAATTTTGAGAATGGTAAAAATTTTTAACTAATTCTTAAATTACTTAAATATTTCCCGTTGGTTTTTTAGCCTGCACTTCCCCTTTCCAGCTGTCAAGATTATTTTACTTTTTCAATTGAACGCGGGAGGGGTTTTATCTCATCTTCGTGGCCCCGAACATGATCTCATGCAATGAGAAAAGGAAACAATACAATAAAAACAAAATTAGTTCATACATGGCGCGAAACTAGTACTTTTTGAAAATAAGGCAAAAAATTTTGTTTCAATGATCGAGACCTTCATGGGATGCCGATTTCAAACTAACCCACAAAATGGCATCCTTGTCGATGGTTGATTATCGTCATAAAGTAGGATGTCATGGACAGACCTTTTAATAATATCGTTTTTTGACTGATTCAAAAAAGCGGATATGACGGCGAGCACCTCTGCCAAAACTCCCCTCAGCAGGCCTGGGAAAAAAAAATGGGGGGGAAAAATTTGACTAAATGGGAAATGTGGGGGGGCGGGTCCCTATAAACCAAACGTTTTTGTGGGAAAACTGGTACATGGTCCGCGGTTATCGCGAGAAAAAAGTATCGCTTTCAAAGAAGTCCTTGGGTACAAATTTAAAATTCGATATATTTTTTTTTGATAAAACCCCGTGGGTAATCTTCATATATACATATATATTCAAAATATAATAATAAAAATCCTCTATACCATTTTCCTTAAAAGGGTCTGGCAATTTTTTCCCTACCGCTATCCTGGGCAACTCCTCATTCTCCTCAATGAGACGATTCAAAATTTTTTTGTCTCTCTCAGCAAAAAATTCTTTAGAACTCCAGATCGTCCTCATTTTTTTTTTTGATAGATTCAATTGTTTATTCTTTTATAATTTCTCTTCAAAATGTATCCAGCATATCTCCATCTTCTCCTTCTTATAACAGTTGTTACAAGTGGTTGATCAGATATTTTTCTGATTTCATCCCTTTCCTAATTCATTCCATTCCATATATGAAACATCCTATTATGAAACGTCCTATATATGAAACATCCTATATATGAAACATCCTATATATGAAACATCTATTATGAGCATCTATATATGAAACATACTCTTATATGAAACATCCCTATATATGAACAATCCCTATTAGAACATCTCTATATGTAAACATCTCTATATAGAAACATCTCTATATATGAAACATCCCTATATATGAAACATCTCTATATATGAAACATCCCTATATATGAAGAAAACAAATCTTTTAGAGCTCAGTTCAGACTTATGATGTTTGGAACACATTGTAAACAGCAACCACTTGGACACAGAGATAACCACTTGGACACAGAGATAACCACTTGGACACAGAGATAACCACTTGGACACAGAGATAACCACTTGGACACAGAGATAACCACTTGGACACAGAGATAACCACTTGGACACAGAGATAACCACTTGGACACAGAGATAACCACTTGGACACAGAGATAACCTCCCAGGGTGTAGCAGATATTAGTGACCTAATACAATATATTTGATTGTTGCGTGTTATGTTCCGGTACTTGCGTGCCTGGTCTGATTTATTTCACTTTCTGTGCAGTAGATGACACACACGTCTTCTCAAGTCATGTTACTAAATATAACATAATAGTCCGTGTTCTACAGATCATGTTACTAAATATAACATAATAGTCCGTGATCTACAGGTCATATTACTATAACATAACAGAGGTCATATCACTAAACATAACATAATAGTCCGTCTTCCACAGGTCATATTACTAAACATAACATAATAGTCCGTCTTCCACAGGTCATATTACTAAACATAACATAATAGTCCGTCTTCCACAGGTCATGTTACTAAACATAACATAATAGTCCGTCTTCTACAAGTCATGTTTTCTAAACATAATAGTCGTGTTCTTCAGGTCATGTTACTAAACATAACATAATAGTCCGTCTTCTACAGGTCATATAACAAAATAGTCCGTCTTCTACAAGTCATGTTACTAAACATAACATAATAGTAAAGTAAGTGTAAACATGTATACGAACATAGATCTGGCTAAGTAAATAAAAGAGTAGCTATAACTTGTTGTTAGAGACAAACGTGAATGAGACTGACCAACTGAACAGATCTTTCAATTCTCATTAACTGAATTTATCAATGAAGTGCAACTTTTTTAATAACATTGAAGGATTCTTTTTTTGGGATTTTGGCTTCTTTTGGGGTTTGTTGACCTTTGCCTGTTGTTCTGAGGTTTGAATGTTAGATCCGGACCAAGTCAAAAAGGCAATGTTTTCTGAGATCTATGTTATTGTTGCTAAAGCTCGGTTCTGCCTTAACACTCTCAATAAAGGGGGTGTCATTTCTTAGAAAGGAGGGAGTTATTGAAACCGGGTAATGAAGTAAAACCCCCGCTTTAGTCTTTTTATGATCGACAATGTTTTTTCTGCCCTGGTACTGCATGGGATGAGTTGTGATCTTTCTTAAAAAGTGCTAAAGTACAATTAGTAGCCTGTTGGTGGACATGTAGAACCCCCAAATAACCCTACCCCCAGTGGACTACCCCGGGAAAACGTTGACTGAAAAAGTAAACCCAGAAGAAGGGGAGTTCTTTGTGTGATGAAAGGCTCAAGACAAATAAGTTTTAACAAAAAATTGCTTCTGGTGTATATCCACTCGGTTGTGATCAATGCTCAGGTGCAGTGATTCTAAATCATAGATAGGTTGCCTTCTGAAAAAGATATCCCCCATTTTCTGCCCATTGGGCTGTTGTTTAACTCCCAAATCATTGTCTATGTTTTTTTGCTTTTCAGCAAACCTCTTCCTTTTTTTTCTTCTTTTTTTGCTTTCGGTTTCTATTCTTAAATCATGAGAGGGGTTGCCTCTATAAGCTGCATGTCAGTTTGTTCTTCGAGTTCCCCTAGCCTGGTCTTAACTTTGTTCATGGGATGTTTCTTTTTCGTTGGTGTTTTTGATGGCCCTGTGCAGGATGTGCTCGGGAGTCTGTTTTTCTGTCGGGATACACTATGCAGCCCGGCGGTTTTTATTCTGTGCATGTATTTTGAGCCTGCAGTGACCTGTTTTTGGGGCGAAAGTTTTTGTGACTTTTTCTGTTTAGTCTGCTGATGGGATCGGGGGGTGTTTGCTGTGGGTTTTTGCCTCCATACCTCTTTATCTTTTGATATTTTCTTGATTTCTGGTAGTGACACTGGGTTTTTTGTGTTGTGTAAGTTATACCTTTTATAAGGGATAATCGTACCCCAAGTCTTCTTAGTAGTTAATTATTTTTTTGGGGTTTTTCATAATCTAAATTGGGCAAAGCTTTTATCCCAAATCTATCATTTAATAGTATGTCCCCAAACCTTTCATCAAACCCCTAAAAAAAACTCTGTCTTATACAAGTTCTTCTGCTTTCTCCAGCATCATGTTTAAGGTTTCTGTGTTTCCTGCTGCCACCCACTTGGTCGTCCTCTGTCTCTACTCAAGACCCCATGCCTTTTCCTTCTTTCCAAACCCTGTGACATTTAACGGGGCCCAAAATATTTCATTTTTGAATTCATATCTATTTAAACTGCATGTTTTCTTGTTCGTCAAGTTCTTAAATTCGTGATCATCTTTCCGCCGATTTAAAATCCCCACTTTCAGAAATTCTTGATTTTTACTTTTTGTATAGGTAACATGGTGACCTTCCAAAAATTTTTCCCACAAATTTTATTTTTAAAGATTTTTTTTTGTATTCAAAATTGGATTTTTAGGTATCCGAAATTTTCATCGATTGTCAAGTTTGTCTATTTTAAGCATTTCCGTGTTTCACATGCAATTCAGTGCAAGTCAAAATCAGAATTCCTGGAATTAATCAGTTCACAATGTTTCCCATTTCATTGGCGTATGTGAACTTTTACTTTCTTTTATAGAAGGGGAAAAGGTATCTTTTTTCACAATGTCACCTTTTTTTTTTATAATATGTAATAGGGATCCTTCAATCTTTCCCCCCTTTTTGTAACTTATCTTCTAAATTTTGGTTATCATTTTTTTGTGCTTTAAAGTTGTTTAAAAAAAACGTTTTTATCATCGTACCCAATTATTAAACGTATTTAACGTCGTGGGTATAAAGCTGCTTGCAAAAATACTTTTATCCATCAGGTGATTTCTCAAATTAAACTTTAGGTGATCACGAATTTAAAACAACTATATTTGTGGAACCTTCTTTTGTATTAGCAATCATGATAAACCCAGTATTTCCTTTTTCGATCATCACAAGTATATCATTTTTTCTTTTTGTTTTATCGTAAATTTCTGTGTACAATCTCTTAACATCAATAATCAGTTTGTACTTGCAAATGATTTACATTGCCCTTGTTATCGCCCATTGATTTGTCTTCTCTTTAACTACCCAAAATTTTGAAAATGATATCACCAGAGATAGACTTTGTAGAATTTAGAGTACAATTGAACTCACTGAATATCTTTTTTTTGTTTTAAAACTTGTATTTGTTATTAAAAAACCATTAAATTTGTATCATCAACCATTGTTATGTCAAAAACCCCAAATCATTAAGTCGGTTTTCCCAAACACAAAAAATGAATGACCGGGGCTTTAAGCTTTCCGTTGACCGTGAACTTCCTGATTAGTTTTTTCCGTCCCCCCTTTTGGGTTTCTTGAATGCCTGAACGCTCAAGTCGTCAGTTTTTTTCTGATGCAATAATACAGCCCCAAACGATTACCTTTAGTTAACAGGCAGAACGCAATTGTCTTATCAGACTTGTAAAAAATCTGCTCTTATTATCATTAAGGGAGGGTTTTGGGCGGGGGATAGTGACGGTCTATTAACCCCGACGTTTGGTTCGAATCACGGGGGAAATTTGGATTGTTGTTTCGGGGGATTTTAAAAAGGACGAGGGACCACCCGTCAGAAAACAAGGGCAAACACAGCGTAATAATGCCTGAAAAATAAAACAGAGCTAGGTTGATTCGCAAAGTCCTGAAAGGGTATCAATTAATTTTTTAAAATAAACGCCGTAAAAACTATGTTGGCAAAATAAGTTAAAAAAAAAGAACTGTAGTTGTAAAAAAAAAACAATAAAAGCGACTTTTGATAAAAACTTTTGTCAAGTAAAGGATAAAAAAAAATTCAGACTTCTATAAACATTTAACTATACAGTCTGACAATAAATCAAAAACCCCGATAAGACCATTCTAGTACCCGGATGATTTTGAAAAGCCCTCAAAAAAGGTTTTAAAAAGCCCATTCTAAAAAATTTCAATCGTAGTGAAAGGTTCAGATTCAACATGCCCCCTTACAGGCCCCAAAAAAGCAGCGCCAGAAAAGTGTAAAAACAAGAAAAAAAAACCCCATTGTTTTCTTGACCTCACAAAAATTTACCTCGTTGGAATGGTTTTAAGCCCTAGTTAATATAAGTTCCCCCTACCTTGCCATCATCGTTAAATTTTTCAAAAAACCGCGGAAAGGGGAACCTAGTGTTTGTGGTTCTGGCGCCCGTTTTTGCCAAACCCCACGGGGGGCCCGAATACCCACCCGACTTACAGGCATGGATAACAAGCGATTTGGTAGAGGCTGGTAAGCTCCCCCAGTAAAAAAAAAGCTTCACGAAATCGGATGTGTGTCTTTTGGGACAAAACCCGGGCACAATATACAATTACTCTTAGGCTCAGATCATACAAATCTAAAAGAGTGGTGAACAAGTGGTCGTAGGGTGTTAAGAAGAAGAAGACACAGTGGCTCTTTTCCCAAAACAAAATTCTGAATCGACATTTTCTTCTTTTTTCTTCTGTTAAACATATGTTTTCCTATTTTTTCAGGCAGTATTTTGGACTCCACGGTTCATTTACCATCAACAAAATCTTCGGTCTCTGTGACCTGGGTTTTGCTCGTCCCCATTATAAAGGTCCAGGTTCCCCCCTCGTGGACCATCTAATTTTTCGAGACCCCCAAATCTTAGTGTGGTGAGATTAAGTTCTAGTCCTATCAAGACGGACAAAAAAATGACCCCTGTTAAATTTAGCAGGAAAAGAATCAACATAAAAAATTTAAATTTTTTTCCCACCCATCCCTTGGTTTTTCGTTCCGGCTCGGTGCCGAACATCGTAACTCTTCGGTTCGGTGCCACGAACACCGTAAATCTGGGAATCTGTGGCTTTCTGCCACCCCGCGGAATTGAACCTGCCCACGAGGTGTCCCCCGTAGCCCAAACGCTACGAACCGCTGGGGGCGGGCAGCGTAAAAAATAAAAAAAGGGCAGGTTGAAACCCGCTCCCGGGGGAACAATTCATTGAAAAGTTTTTAAATAAATTCTTACAAAAATATCTTTATCATCTTCAAAATTACATCGGAGACACTCGCCGGTGCCCGATGCTTACCGCCTTTTGCGTGCTCCCAAAATCACGATCTCCTAGCCCCAGAAACCCAGGTTAAGAAAAGAAATTGCACGTACTCGGTCGGTTAAACCCCCCAATTTTCAGAACTCGACAAACGTCTCAACCACTGCGCCAAAAACCATTCACAGAATTAATACATTCCCCACTCACAGAAGGGTTTCACAAAATGGATTGTCCGCAAACGAAAAATCCTCCTCTTTTTAAAAACCCAAAAAAACCCAACAAGCAAACGATCCTCCCCAAACATAATCCCACAATCACTTCCCAACTGGATAAAAGCGCACAAATGGATCAATCAAACACCCACAGAAATATAGAATTAAAAAACCCGTTTCGTTTTAAAAAACACCCAAAATTTAATTCGGTTTGAAGAGACAGACAAAAAAAAATGATTGAAAAAGTGATGCCCAGAGCAGTGGGTCAGACACTGCCCCCTGGGGAAAAGGCCAGTACTTTCCCCTTTGTGAAAAAAACATTCACATAATCCTGCTGATAAGCATTTACAATAACTCGCCAGTGAATAGGGGTTGCTCAGACATGATGAAATTCTAAAGGGTTTATTGAGAAAAAAAAATATACTGAGGTTACAATTATTTTAGATAGAAGCCCCTCGTGCTCACAGAGTCTCTTCAAAAATTCTTCGTCTCCACGAAAAAATATTTTTTCTGTCCGTGCCTATTTTGCCATTTTTTCAGCGGGGAGAATGGTCATTTTAAAAAAATTTTAATTAAGTTAACCATTTTTCAACGTTTAAGTAGTCGTAAATTCTAAAAATTCAAAATGTTATTTTCATAAATCTCAGACACTGTCCGTAATTTATACAGTGATATCATTCCTCTTGTATTTGTTTAAATCTTCACATGAAAATCCTTGAATTAATGCGCGTCACTATGAATAAGCATTTTTTTAACTTTTAGTATTTTTTATTTTGACCTCAATTTAGCATTTTAGCTTAACTATTTTTACTTTAAATTTTGGGTTTTAAATTCAAGTCAACCCCTTCAATTTACTTGATATATATAAATATCTTTATAGACTGGTTGGTAATTCTTTTTTTCTTTTTGTTCGTTCTTTGACCAATTTAAACCTCTTTGTATATGTTTGATCTTTCCAGAAGGTGTATTTATTGGTTTGATAGGCCCCAAACCCTGACTTTCACGTTTGGACATTGATCCATTTTTAAATCTCCCTATGCCTCTTGACTTTTGGCAGGTAACAATGTTCTTTTTTTCACCCCTTTGGGCCCCGAACCCGAGGGTTGGGGAATTCAAATGGGACCTTACATTTAACTTCTTGCTTACTATAACTTACTTTTTAAACGAAAGGGTTTTAAAAGACAAAAACATATTTTAAAAAACATGCACTCCTTTGCGTGTAGGAAATTTGTATGTAACACGTTGTGAACTAAAATGTTATTCATTTGTGTCTCCTTGCAATAACTAGCTATACTAGAAATGTGAACTGACTCCTTGCAATAACTAGCTATTGGGGAAATAAGTGAACTGCTTCCTTGCACCCAAATGGCTATCAGAAAATATGTGAACTGACTCCTTTTCAACCAACTGGCTATACTGAACTAAGTGAACTGACTTTCAAATAATGATACTGAACTTGTGAACTGACCTTTCAATAATAGCTATCTAGAACTAAGATGAACTGACTCCGGGCAAAAACTGCTTTTGGGGCTTTTTGAACTGACTGCCTTGCAAAAACTGGCTATCTTTAGAAATATGTGAAATGACTCCTTGCCCCGCCAACTAGATCTCTGAACTTTGGGAGCTACCTTGCAATAATAGATCTACTAGAAATATGGAACTGACTCCTTGAAAAATGGGTATTTGAACTAAATGAACGGCTTCCTTGATTAGCATCTGAACTTTTGGAAAGACTTTCCTTTTCATAACTAGATCTACTAGAACTATGTGAAAGCTCCTTGAAATAACTGATCTCCCAAACTTTTCGACTCATTGCAATAACATATACAAAAACTTTTAAAGACTTTCGCAAAACGATACTGAACTATGTAATGACTCCACATTTAAACTATAGGGGAAATAAGTAACTGACCCTTAAAAAAAATGTTCTGAATTGGAACTGACTACCTTCAAAAAAGTACTAGAAATTGTGAATGCTTTCTTTAAAACTGCTATCTAGAACTTTGCGACCCCTTGCCTTAGCTATCTGAACTTTTGGAACTGACTCCGCCTAGATCTACTGAACTATTGCTGACTCCTTGCAAAAATTGCTTCTAAAAAATGAAAGCTTCCTTGCAATAACTAGCTATACTAGAACTTTGAACATTTCTTGCAATCTAGCTATCTAGAATATTTAACTGACCCTTTCAAAAACTTTCTAATTTCCCTCATATTTTGGTACAAAATGCAACTTCCACCCCCAACCCACCAATTCAAAATAAGTAATCATGAAAAATTTTTTAAATTAAAAAGGGGTCCTTTCATTGATAATTTGCTCTTTTTGTAAAAAACAAGACATTCTTCACGCATTGATTAAAAAAAAAAATTCATCTAGCATCCTCTTAATGTTTGTGAATCGGTGAAAGGTTAAGAAATCAGGTTAGTATACTTGTATGCGTTTTTCAGAAAACCTAAAATTTTTATAAACTTTAAAATATTCCCCACTCCTGAATATTTTATAAACATTTCTAACGGCCTATAACAGACATTTGAAGGGTCCCCAATTATTTTTCCCCTACTTTTTGCAGGTACATCTTTAAACCAAATTTTTTATAAGATCAATGCGAATAATGTCACTGAATCATCATTTTTAAAATGATGAATGATTCTATTTTTATACAATTTTTATTTCGATAAGTATCTTGAAGCTCAAACTTTTGATGTTTAGTTTCCCTGTCCTTTCACCATTTTCTATATGCTCCCCTCGCCTTTTTAAAAATAGTTTTTTATTTACAGACGATACACGCAACTCTAAGCATAATTACAAAAATCTGTTATGCTGTATTTCTGTGGGGGGTTGATATTTTATCCAATTTAAGTTTTTATTTTAAATTCCTAGCTGAATGTGAAAAAGAATCATCCTTTGACGACAGAAGCATTATCGAATTTATCAACGACCAAAAACCCTGATGTTTTGGGAATCAATTTGGAAAATTTTAAAATTTAATTTTGCTATTGTGAGTTATGGTAAAAAAAAAATAATAAACATATTATTAGGATTGAAATAAATTGCTCTTAACTAAAAAGGGTTTTTAGTCAAATTATGTGATTAATTACATCCCCTATCAACAGAAAAAATTTTATATATAATATATAGAAAAGCAAATAAATTTTATTCTTGCCTGCTCCCAAATTTTTAAAAATTAAATTTACAAAGTTGATCCCCCACTCTTTTACTTTTGTTAGGTATTGTTCATTAAACCACATTACTAGAAAAGCAGCTGACAATATAGACAAGAATATCATGGGAAAAAAAATAGAAAAGGAAAACACTGTTCAAAAAAACCTACAATATTTAAAAAAATATTAAAAATTTGGGATCAGGCAAAAATTCTAAATTTTAAATAAAAAAAGTTACATCAGATTTATTGGTTTGAAATGAGGAAAATAAAAGCAATCTAAAAAATTAAAAAGCACAAAAAACTTATTAGAACTTGGTTTGTGCACTGTGTGATAAGTCTGGTCAGTATTTCAATTTAGATAAAATATTAGATAAACACAAAACACACCACAGGCATATCATAGTAGACTTTTTTTGGTAACCCTGTCATAAATTAACATTAAAGTCTATAAAGATCTCCGAAAATTCTAAAAACACACAATTGTAAAACAGAATAAGGATATAATAAATTTGCATTGATCCGAGGCATTTTAATTATTTACAGCATTTGAAAAAATTCACAATTACATCTCCACATGACCAATCATGTGGTTCCCGTAATTGAATACAAGTTACATGACAATAAACAGACTGTATTTTCCCGATAAAAAAATTCCAAAAAAAACATCTAGAACATCATGTTAAAATGGATCCAGAATTAATGGTTTGGATTGGTTTTTATGAGAACAAGGAGAAGTTGTACATTTAAAGGTGGCTTTAGAAAAACGGGGGAAAAAATAAAACTAAATTTAAAAAAAACAAATTCTCTTGGTTTTAAAAAAAGCAACCTCTGGGGGGTTCAATTTTTTTTGTCCTGCTGTATTGTGTTTTCCCGGGTTCTATATAACAATTTAGAACAGTTATATATATATATATGTGTTAAAATTTTTTGTAGTTCCTAAGTAAGCATTTCATGTCAGTAAGTATGTATGAGCAAATGTGTTAGCAAGTGTGTTGAGCAAGTGTGTATGGTAAATTTAATTAAAATTGTAGGCTCTTAATCATATAATTTGGGCTAAAAAAAATTGTATAATTATATTTCAAATTTTATTGTCAATTTTGGAGATTTTTTATTTTTGTTTGAACTACCATTAGCAGTATATTTAGAAATGAAATATTATTGTAAAATTATAAATTTTATTTAAACTTACATATTTTGAAATAATAGATCCTTATCATTTATGGGAAAAAGATGTGTAAATTTATGTTCTGTGATTTAAAATATATAACATTTTTTGGGATGTTAGATATTTAAATATATATCAATTTTAGTAATTTTATAAATACCTCTTTGTCTTTGACAGTTTTAAAATATTTTAAAAGGACAATGAAATAGACCATGAACTACAATTATTTTCAACAATCAGATTTAAAAAAAAATTTTTTTTGTATCGTTAATGTTTACCTTTAAAAAAACTAAACGTATTTTTGTGCGGAAAATTTTTCTGCAATGAAGATTAACAACATACCCCATCAGTGTAATTTGCACATCGTCAGTTAGTTAGAATTGACTGTTCTACAGATATAACTTCATAATTATAAATATAACACAGTGAATGCACAAAATCCCCGAAACTACATATGAAAATTTATTATATTTTAATGCAATGGGGTTTTTTTTTTACATTAACAACAGACGGGAAATTTTAAAACGATATATAAAACCCCAAAACGTCGCCATTTCGTAACCTTGCACGAATGTAAAAAAAGGGGATCTAAGCGCAATAAAGGTCCGTCTGCCCACGTTTCGTAGCGCGTTGAACTGGGACTACCCCCTGTGTGGGGTTAAATTTCCCGCGGATGGCAGAAAAACCACGATTCCCCAGATTTTCGTGTTCGTGGCACCAACTAAAGATTTCGATGTCCATGGCACCGAAAAGAGCTAAAAAGCTCAAGTGCTTCTGGATCGGAAAAGAAAAAGCGCAATGGGAAGTTACTAAGTGAGCGTTACTGATCGTCTGAAGAAATGTTGTTTTAAAAAAATCAATACGGAACAAATCAAATAATTTAAAAGCAGTGTTTACCAATTTTTAGAACCCCCTCCCATGCGGGGGGCCCGTTCAATCACGTAAGGCCCAAAGGGGTTTGTTTTTGTGGGGCATAAAGATAATATTCTACCCAAAATTTCAACTGCACTAGCCATGTGGGTTAAAATTCCTAGGCTCATGTCCTCCCGTCAAAACCGCCCCCCAAAAACGGTATTTCGAAATAAACATTTTTATACGACAAATAAATACATATTGAAAAAGACTAAAGATATAAAAGCAAGTTGAATGCATTTGAAAATAGATGTCTGCAAAAAAAATGAATATAAAATGGAACGAATTCAGGAGAAGTGATGAAATCAGGACATGCGGTCAACCATATGACAACTGTTATAAGAAAGAGAAGATGGGAAAATGTTGGGCCCCCTTGGGAGAATGATCACAATATCTGCGGCATTGAAATGGATGCAAAAATTCAAGAAGAGAAATAGCCTAGGAGACCTGAAACGAACTTTGCTGGGGGGAGGGAAAAACGGGCTCAATTCCATGGAGGAGATTGGCAGGTTTCCCCGGATAGAGCGGGATGGAGAAATTCTTGGGCCTAGAATATAATGGTACAGAGGTTTTTATTATTAACAAATATTTTTACAGAGATAAGTATTCTGCTGAATACAATATTAAGGGAAAGGTTCGCAAAAAAGTAAGAAAGCTAGGAAAAAATTTTCATTTCATTTAAGTATATCCCTTGAAAAACTTGTGACCTCTGTTTGTGTTCATTAATCTGCTCAGATTTTATCAGTACTTCAACGTTCTTAATTAAAGATTGATAATGAAAATTTGATCCTTATATCCATATTGTACTGCTGAATGCTTGATCTAAAAAATTTTAGTTTTTGCTATGGAATTTTTCCTTTTTTCGTTC
>JADZMA010001126.1:0-24877 GCA_020796225.1 Arion vulgaris
ACAAGAGACACACAGAGACACAACAGACAAAATAGACACACACCTTCATACTATACGAGGTTCCAACTTCACTGCAAGGGTCACCCCATAATTGATCCCCCTGTAATGAACACGTGCAAGGGAAAATCACGAAATGCACCTGTGAAATTTTCCTGGAACAAATTTCCCAAATGAAAAAAACCCCCCCCAAAAAAACAACCTCTCCAAAAAATCTTATGACGTCGCAAAGTAGCAACAAAACTTTCATCATTGAATTGCAGACCCACGATACAAGAACACCAGAACACAAAAGACATAAAAACATCCCCAAGAGACCCCAAAAAGACAAAAACAAAACAAAGAATACAGGAACCAAAAACACACACAACATAGACACCCCGAGACCAATGATAACAGACATACAGAGACACAAATGAAAATAGACACAACAGACACCCCCTGCCAC
This sequence comes from Arion vulgaris, assembly GCA_020796225.1. Lineage (NCBI taxonomy): Eukaryota > Metazoa > Mollusca > Gastropoda > Stylommatophora > Arionidae > Arion > Arion vulgaris. Next base: position 446 of record JADZMA010001126.1, read on the forward strand.
ACAAAAGAGACACAAAGACACAAAAGAGACACAAAAGACACACACGGAGACACACAGAGACAAGAAGAGACACACACAGACCCCAGAGACACACGACACACATATACACACACAGACACACATAGACACACAAGAGACATACAGAGAGCACACAAGAGCACAAGAGACACACACATACACACAGAACACATAGACACACACAGAGACCCCAAGAGAGACACACACAGAGACACACACAGAGACACAAGAGACACAGACAGACACACACAGACACACACAGACACACACAGAGACACAGAGACACACACAGAGACACACAGAGACACACAGAACACACAAGACACACAGACACACACAGACACACAGACTTCAAATATAAAAGACAGAATAGTGAAAGAGACACATAAAAAAATACCTTATTGACATAGACAATGAACACGACGACCAATTAAATAACCAAATCAACGAATTGCTTTTTGGCGGACGCCCAAAAGTTTAATCTATGAAGATGAAGATCAGCTACAACATCACATGAATTCACTGCTAATATCATGTAGAACGTACAACATGAAAATCAACAAACAAAAGACAGAGACCATGAAAATCAGCAGAGCACCAAGCCAAGCAAACATACAACTAGACAACACCAGAGTAAAGCAAGTTTCTGAATTCAAAAATTTAGCGGCATTTTTTCACAGGACGGAAAACTAGATGAGAAATAGAGACAAGGTGTCAAAAGCAAATGCAGTGGCCTACCAGCTGGCACCATTACTACAACACCCAAAAATCAAGATGGAAGTGAAAAGACAGATGATAAAAGTAGTTTCCTACCAACACTTTGTTACCAGTGCCAAACTTGGTCTCTACAGCAACACATCACAGAAGCTCACCACTGTGAAATGAAATGCTTGAGGAAGGCAGTGGAGTCACCAGGAAAGACAGACTACGAAATGAGGACATAAGAAGCAGAGTGGGCATAACTTCATGCACCAAATATATTGAAAGATAACAAATGCAGTGGTTTGGACATTTAATGAGAATGAAATACAACCAACCACCAATAACAGCATAAAAAAAAAGAGATCGGGTACTAGAGCTAAGGAAAACCAAGAAAAGATAAGGTCTATATCTATCTCTTATAAATGGCCAGTATTTCGGTTCTTGAAATTTTCTATCTCTACTGGGACACATTTTAGCTAAATACCCCACGCCCCGACAGGCGTAACATGTTGAACCTTTCTTCAGGTGTCTTCCGTTACTCTCCACAAAACCCATCTCCTGTCTATTTATCATGCGTCATGGACAGTTTCTGACGAGATGCCCCGGCTTCCTACACCCATAACAACAAAATTCACGACAATGGTAGGACATATGTCCCAACATACCACAAGAAAAACATTTCCTTTCCCGAACATTATCTGTTAACTCATCTATACCCTCATCAGTTATTTCAACCTTATCTGACACTCTGGGAAAACATGTCCTTTCCCGAACATGAACATTATTTGTTAACTCATCTATACCCTCATCAGTTATTTCCACCTTATCTGACTCACTCTCATCTAATCGATTGTCCTGCTGACATTCTCTCAGCAATTTCGTTTTCAACTCACTCTTTTCCCACTGTCGTATTCAAACTATGCTTTCCGGTAACTAAGTTTTCCACATCATTATTCACTCTCTTTTCATACCCGTCCTTGATAGGTTCTATAAAGTTTTGAAGAGCACTCCTAACCAGGCCCAAGTCTACCTCAATATCTTTAACACTTCCCCACCACTTTAGCTTGGTATCTAGACAATCCGCAGTTTTGAAAACCTCCCTTCTCTCGTCGTTTCCAGTTGATGCTGAGAGGTCTGATGAAGTTCCATTATCTGTATGGCTTATGCTAGATTTATACGATCCGTTCTGAGCCTTTTTAGACCAATTCGACCATGCATCTGGCCTGCCTCCCTTAAACTTCTTGCCCGTCTTACTAGACTGCACGTTCGCTACAAGTCCACCGTTGAAATCAGAATGGTATATCCCTTTTTCCTCGTAAATTTTCCTCATTCTGGCGCTCGCGGCTCGAACATTCGATGGTGCATGATCCAGACTGCTGCACACATGACATCGTCTGAACTCAATCCCATGGGCTGTCTCATGTATATTAGTACGAGACAGGTTATACATATTTCTAGTTTCACTACTCTCCCCTATCCCTGAAAACAAATATGTTAATGCAAACAAGCAAAACATGTACAATGTTGTAAATATTTGTAAATTTTAAATATCTACACTTCCATAAACAATACTACCTGCATAGATAAGTATCCTACCTATTTCAAACCCTAAAGTACACACTCTAATGCCAAACTAAACACTTGAGTCCTAACACAAACAAACACTGTGGCCAATGTGGAACGCTACCTCGTGACCTGAAAACAAAACTGCTGAGATCTAAACTCACAACAAATAGCATGAAGTACTAAATCAACCCAGGTTGGTCGTAATCCTGGTCACGGCACCATTTTGTACCAGTATTTACTGCAAGGATGTTCTTATATCAGCGATACCCCGTCTTTATACAGTGATACCTAGCCTCGATGCCAAACTGGTACAACATAAACGAACAACACTCCTAAGACCTGCTTCAACAAACGAACACACCTAAAAGTATCTCCACTCACATGAATCAATACACTCTAATTACCAACAACACAAAAGAACTAACGCCAACGTCACGAATTCAAGAACAGAAATTTCAAAGCATCTATTTAACTTTACATAATCATGGTTCATAAACCAAATGCAGCATAATGCAATAATAATGAATCACATCTCACACAAATCAAACTTATTGAAAATAGTCCAAATTTTACAGTTAATCATAATACCTTAAGCTAAATCCACTGGTCCGTATTCCTTGTTCTTCGTAGCAGAGGAAACTCACAACGACAAATACCAGACTTGAAAGATATCATACATCACCCAGATGCAACCACTGTAGTAATGACGTTGTCAATCAACAGACCGTGACTCACGACGATTCTTCCAGTATTGTAAACTATAATACCTCACACCGATGTGAACGTCGTACCAACTACGTTGTCAAATCAAGAGACAAAGGCTCACGACGATTCTTCCATATAATACCTCACACAGATGCAAACACAGTGCCAACTACGTTGTCAAATCAAGAGACAAGGGCTCACGACGATTCTTCAGGTATTGTAAAATATAATACCTCACACAGATGCAAGCACAGTGCCAACTACGTTGTCAAATCAAGAGACCAAGACTCACGACGATTCTTCCAGTATTGTAACATATAATACCTCACACAGATGCAAGCACAGTGCCAACTCTTGTCAAATCAAGAGACAAAGGCTCACGACGATTCTTCGGACTCACGACGATTCTTCCAGTATTGTAAAATATATTACCTCACACAGATGTAAGCACAGTACCAACTACGCTGTCAAATCAAAGACAAGGACTCACGACGAATTTTCAGGCATGTAGAAATTAATATCATCAACTAGATGCAAAACACAGTCCCCACTCGTTTTACCTTCTCGGACTCTATCTACTCTCTCATTGACTGTCCGCTCAAAAATAATAATCTCCCAAACCCTGAGTTCGTTCACCTATCTTCGTGACAACTCATGAGCTGTCATCACAACAAAATAGACACAAGGGAAAATAAAAACAAAAGGGGAACAAACAACTACAATATAAGCAAGAATTTATCCCCTTATCCTCGAGGAACAGTAATACTGTTACACATAGATGTCTACTGACTCCTACATAGATGTCTACTGTCTGTCTCCTACATAGATGTCTACTGACTCCTACATAGATGTCTACTGTCTGTCTCCTACATAGATGTCTACTGACTCCTACATAGATGTCACTGTCTGTCTCTACATAGATGTCTACTGTCTGTCTCCTACATAGATGTCTACTGACTCCTACATAGATGTCTACTGTCTCCTACATAGATGTCTACTGTCTCCTACATAGATGTCTACTGACTCCTACATAGATGTCTACTGTCTCCTACATAGATGTCTACTGTCTCCTACATAGATGTCTACTGTCTCCTACATAGATGTCTACTGTCTCCTACATAGATGTCTACTGACTCCTACATAGATGTCTACTGTCTGTCTTCTACATAGATGTCTACTGTCTCCTACATAGATGTCTACTGTCTCCTACATAGATGTCTACTGTCTCCTACATAGATGTCTACTGTCTCCTACATAGATGTCTACTGTCTCCTACATAGATGTCTACTGTCTCCTACATAGATGTCTACTGTCTGTCTCCTACATAGATGTCTACTGTCTGTCTCCTACATAGATGTCTACTGTCTGTCTCCTACATAGATGTCTACTGTCTGTCTCCTACATAGATGTCTACTGCTCCACATAGATGTCTACTGTCTCCTACATAGATGTCTACTGTCTCCTACATAGATGTCTACTGACTCCTACATAGATGTCTACTGTCTCCTACATAGATGTCTACTGTCTCCTACATAGATGTCTACTGTCTCCTACATAGATGTCTACTGTCTCCTACATAGATGTCTACTGTCTCCTACATAGATGTCTACTGTCTCCTACATAGATGTCTACTGACCCCCTACATAGATGTCTACTGTCTGTCTTCTGCATAGATGTCTACTGTCTCCACATAGATGTCTACTGTCTCCTACATAGATGTCTACTGTCTCCTACATAGATGTCTACTGTCTCCTACATAGATGTCTACTGTCTCCTACATAGATGTCTACTGTCTCCTACATAGATGTCTACTGTCTGTCTCCTACATAGATGTCTACTGTCTCCTACATAGATGTCTACTGTTTGTCTCCTACATAGATGTCTACTGTCTGTCTCCTATATAGATGTCTACTGTCTGTCTCCTATATAGATGTCTACTGTCTGTCTCCTACATAGATGTCTACTGTCTCCTACATAGATGTCTACTGTCTCCTACATAGATGTCTACTGTCTCCTACATAGATGTCTACTGTCTCCTACATAGATGTCTACTGTCTCCTACATAGATGTCTACTGTCTGTCTCCTACATAGATGTCTACTGTCTCCTACATAGATGTCTACTGTCTCCTACATAGATGTCTACTGTCTGTCTCCTACATAGATGTCTACTGTCTCCTACATAGATGTCTACTGTCTCCTACATAGATGTCTACTGTCTCCTACATAGATGTCTACTGTCTCCTACATAGATGTCTACTGTCTCCTACATAGATGTCTACTGTCTCCTACATAGATGTCTACTGTCTACTACATAGATGTCTACTGTCTCCTACATAGATGTCTACTGTCTTCTACATAGATGTTTACTGTCTGTCTCCTACATAGATGTCTACTGACTCCTACATAGATGTCTACTGTCTCCTACATAGATGTCTACTGTCTGTCTCCTACATAGATGTCTACTGTCTCCTACATAGATGTCTACTGTCTCCTACATAGATGTCTACTGTCTCCTACATAGATGTCTACTGTCTCCTACATAGATGTCTACTGTCTGTCTTCTACATAGATGTCTACTGTCTCCTACATAGATGTCTACTGTCTGTCTCCTACATAGATGTCTACTGTCTCCTACATAGATGTCTACTGTCTCCTACATAGATGTCTACTGTCTGTCTCCTACATAGATGTCTACTGTCTACTACATAGATGTCTACTGTCTCCTACATAGATGTCTACTGTCTCCACATAGATGTCTACTGTCTGTCTTCTACATAGATGTCTACTGTCTACTACATAGATGTCTACTGTCTACTACATAGATGTCTACTGTCTCCTACATAGATGTCTACTGTCTCCTACATAGATGTCTACTGTCTACTACATAGATGTCTACTGACTCCTACATAGATGTCTACTGTCTGTCTCCTACATAGATGTCTACTGTCTACTACATAGATGTCTACTGTCTCCTACACAGATGTCTACTGACTCCTACATAGATGTCTACTGTCTCCTACATAGATGTCTACTGTCTCCTACATAGATGTCTACTGTCTACTACATAGATGTCTACTGTCTCCTACATAGATGTCTACTGTCTGTCTTCTACATAGATGTCTACTGTCTCCTACATAGATGTCTACTGTCTCCTACATAGATGTCTACTGACTCCTACATAGATGTCTACTGTCTCCTACACAGATGTCTACTGTCTCCTACATAGATGTCTACTGTCTCCTACATAGATGTCTACTGTCTGTCTTCTACATAGATGTCTACTGTCTGTCTCCTCAATGGATGTCTACTGTCTGTCTCCTACATGGATACTCTTTGTTTTGGTATGGATTATACGACACAGATGATGCAACTCATTTATTTACTTTCGATAGTCTCTGATATAAGTACTCACTGTGAGAATCTTTGATATAAGTACTCACTGTGAGAATCTTTGATATAAGTACTCACTGTGAGAATCTTTGATATAAGTACTCACTGTGAGAATCTTTGATATAAGTACTCACTGTGAGAATCTTTGATATAAGTACTCACTGTGAGAATCTTTGATATAAGTACTCACTGTGAGAATCTTTGATATAAGTGCTCACTGTGAGAATCTCTGATATAAGTACTCACTGTGAGAATCTTTGATATAAGTACTCACTGTGAGAATCTTTGATATAAGTACTCACTGTGAGAATCTTTGATATAAGTACTCACTGTGAGAATCTTTGATATAAGTACTCACTGTGAGAATCTTTGATATAAGTACTCACTGTGAGAATCTTTGATATAAGTGCTCACTGTGAGAATCTCTGATATAAGTACTCACTGTGAGAATCTTTGATATAAGTACTCACTGTGAGAATCTTTGATATAAGTACTCACTGTGAGAATCTCTGATATAAGTACTCACTGTGAGAATCTTTGATATAAGTACTCACTGTGAGAATCTCTGATATAAGTACTCACTGTGAGAATCTTTGATATAAGTACTCACTGTGAGAATCTCTGAAATAAGTACTCACTGTGAGAATCTCTGATATAAGTACTCACTGTGAGAATCTTTGATATAAGTACTCACTGTGAGAATCTCTGATATAGTACTCACGTGAGAATCTCTGATATAAGTACTCACTGTGAGAATCTTTGATATAAGTACTCACTGTGAGAATCTCTGATATAAGTACTCACTGTGAGAATCTTTGATATAAGTACTCACTGTGAGAATCTTTGATATAAGTACTCACTGTGAGAATCTTTGATATAAGTACTCACTGTGAGAATCTTTTATCTATTTTACTAGTAAGTTTCCTACACACTCAGTTTGACTACACACTCAGTTTGACTACACACTCAGTTACACTACACACTCAGTTACACTACACACTCAGTTACACTACACACTCAGTTACACTACACACCCAGGTTCACGACACACTCAGTTTGACTACACACTCAGTTACACTACACACCCAGGTTCACGACACACTCAGTTTTCGTATTTGTAACTTATAGTACTTACATCAAACAATACTTCTACTGTCTGTGTTTTATTTGTTACTATAGTACCTACATCAAACAATACTTCTATTGTCTGTGTTTTATTTGTTACTTATAGTACTTACATCAAACAATACTTCTATTGTCTGTGTTTTATTTGTTACTTATAGTACCTACATCAAACAATACTTCTACTGTCTGTGTTTTATTTGTTACTTATAGTACCTACATCAAACAATACTTCTACTGTCTGTGTTTTATTTGTTACTTATAGTACCTACATCAAACAATACTTCTATTGTCTGTGTTTTATTTGTTACTTATAGTACTTACATCAAACAATACTTCTATTGTCTGTGTTTTATTTGTAACTTATAGTACTTACATCAAACAATACTTCTACTGTCTGTGTTTTATTTGTTACTTATAGTACTTACATCAAACAATACTTCTACTGTCTGTGTTTTATTTGTTACTTATAGTACCTACATCAAACAATACTTCTATTGTCTGTTTTTTATTTGTTACTTATAGTACCTACATCAAACAATACTTCTACTGTCTCTGTTTTATTTTTTCTTATAGTACCTACATCAAACAATACTTCTATTGTCTGTGTTTTATTTGTTACTTATAGTACCTACATCAAACAATACTTCTATTGTCTGTGTTTTATTTGTTACTTATAGTACCTACATCAAACAATACTTCTACTGTCTGTGTTTTATTTGTTACTATAGTATCTACATCAAACAATACTTCTACTGTCGTGTTTTATTTGTTACTTATAGTACCTACATCAAACAATACTTCTACTGTCTCTGTTTTATTTGTTACTTATAGTACCTACATCAAACAATACTTCTATTGCTGTGTTTTATTTGTTACTTATAGTACCTACATCAAACATTATTTCTACTGTCTGTGTTTTATTTGTTACTTATAGTACCTACATCAAACAATGTGTCTACTGTCTGTGTTTTATTTGTTACTTATAGTACCTACATCAAACAATACTTCTATTGTCTGTGTTTTATTTGTTACTTTTATTACCTACATCAAACAATACTTCTACTGTCTGTGTTTTATTTGTTACTTATAGTACCTACATCAAACAATACTTCTACTGTCTGTGTTTTATTTGTTACTTATAGTACCTACATCAAACAATACTTTTACTGTCTGTGTTTTATTTGTTACTTATAGTACCTACATCAAACAGTACTTCTATTGTCTGTGTTTTATTTGTTACTTATAGTACCTACATCAAACAATACTTCTATTGTCTGTGTTTTATATGTTACTTATAGTACCTACATCAAACAATACTTCTACTGTCTGTGTTTTATTTGTTACTTATAGTACCTACATCAAACTATACTTCTACTGTCTGTGTTTTATTTGTTACTTATAGTACCTACATCAAACAATACTTCTACTGTCTGTGTTTTATTTGTTACTTATAGTACCTACATCAAATAATACTTCTACTGTCTGTATTTTATTTGTTACTTATAGTACCTCCATCAAAAAATATTTCTACTGTCTGTGTTTTATTTGTTACTTATAGTACTTACATCAAACAGTACCTCTACTGTCTATGTTTTATTTGTTATTTATAGTACCTACATCAAACAATACTTCTACTGTCTGTGTTTTATTTGTTACTTATAGTCCTACATCAAACAATACTTCTATTGTCTGTGTTTTATTTGTCACTTATAGTAACTACATCAAACAATACTTCTACTGTCTGTGTTTTATTTGTTACTTATTAAAGTACCTACATCAAACAATACTTCTACAAAAATGCTGGAATTAAATGCAATGTTAGTGATTTGTCTCATCTTCCAAGCTCTAGTTGTCATCACTCAAGTACAAAGTAAGATTTGTGTGTTGAAATTGATATTTCTCTTTAAATAGTAATAATTAAACTATAATTTCACTTTTGCTTAGAGATTCTACAAGAACATGAATAATCTTCTCAGAGATTCTACAAGAACATGAATAATCTTCTCAGAGATTCTACAAGAACATGAATAATCTTCTCAGAGATTTCACAAGAACATGAATAATCTTCTCAGAGATTTCACAAGAACATGAATAATCTTCTCAGAGATTCTACAAGAACCAGGGACTATCGAAAGTAAATAAATGAAAGATTCTCACAGTGAGCACTTATACCAGAGATTCTCACAGTGAGCACTTATACAGGATTCTCACAGTGAGCACTTATATCAGAGATTCTCACAGTGAGCACTTATACCAGAGATTCTCACAGTGAGCACTTATATCAGAGATAGGGGCAAAGGCGCAAGAAAGCGCTAGGAGATGGCTCTAATCCCTTGCCTCACCTTCAAGTGGTGACCCTGGTAACAGACGGTAGCTCCGGTCTGGCTAAGAGAGCAGTTGCCTGGGAGAGCCATTCTGGGGCAAGTAGAGATGCAAAAGGGAGTCATGCTTGATGGGATCCGCTCGCAACACAGACGAGCGAACTCCCAGAGTGACTATTAATGCTCGTCTCTCCCGGACGATGTGAAAAGCTAGAAGGACACATGTGGAACCTCGCGTGGCGGAACTTGGAGCCCGCGCATTCTATCTCTTGATGCACTTCTCTTGAGCCGATGAGTATGTCAGGTGATGAGTTGGGCCGCACGTTGGCCAACATAGGTCAAAAGTCTAGCTCAGTTATGGAAGTTATGGAAGTTGGACGCCTTGATGAACACCAGGATATCTAGACTAGTAGGTCTGTGTAAGTTATGGAAGTTGGACGCCTTGATGAACACCAGAATATCTAGGCTAGTAGCTCTGTGTAAGTTATGGAAATTAGACGCCTTGATGAACACCAGCATATCCAGGCTAGTAGGTCTGTGTAAGTTATGGAGTTAGACGCCCTGATGAACACTAGCACATCCAGACTAGTAGGTCTGTGTAAGTTATGGAAGTTAGACGCCTTGATGAACACCAGCATATCCAGGCTAGTAGGTCTGTGTAAGTTATGGAAGTTGGACGCCTTGATGAACACTAGCATATCCAGACTAGTAGGTCTGTGTAAGTTATGGAAGTTAGACGCCTTGATGAACACCAGCATATCCAGGCTAGTAGGTCTGTGTAGTTATGAAGTTGGACGCCTTGATAAACACCAGCATATCCAGGCTAGTAGGTCTGTGTAAGTTATGGAAATTAGACGCCTTGATGAACACCAGCATATCCAGGCTAGTAGGTCTGTGTAAGTTATGGAAGTTAGACGCCTTGATGAACACCAGCATATCCAGACTAGTAGGTCTGTGTAAGTTATGGAAGTTAGACGCCTTGATGAACACTAGCATATCCAGGCTAGTAGGTCTGTGTAAGTTATGGAAGTTTGACGCCTTGATGAACACCAGCATATCCAGGCTAGTAGGTCTGTGTAAGTTATGGAAGTTTGACGCCTTGATGAACACCAGCATATCCAGGCTAGTAGGTCTGTGTAAGTTATGGAATTTGGGACGCCTTGATGAACACCAGCATATCCAGACTAGTAGGTCTGTGTAAGTTATGGAAGTTAGACGCCTTGATGAACACCAGCATATCCAGGCTAGTAGCTCTGTGTAAGATAGAAATGTATGATTCCTAGAAGATCTTGGCGCTGTGATCTAATAAAGGACAGAACAATAAAGAAGAAGAAGAAAAAGAGAAGTATACAGTTTATGAAGCTGATATAGCTGTGATCTAATGAAGCTGATATAGCTGTGATCTAATGAAGCTGATAGAGCTGTGATCTAATGAAGCTGATATAGCTGTGATCTAATGAAGCTGATAGAGCTGTGATCTAATGAAGCTGATATAGCTGTGATCTAATGAAGCTGATATAGCTGTGATCTAATGAAGCTGATATAGCTGTGATCTAATGAAGCTGATATAGCTGTGATCTAATGAAGCTGATATAGCTGTGATCTAATGAAGCTGATATAGCTGTGATCTAATGAAGCTGATATAGCTGTGATCTAATGAAGCTGATATAGCTGTGATCTAATGAAGCTGATAGAGCTGTGATCTAATGAAGCTGATAGAGCTGTGATCTAATGAAGCTGAAAGAGCTGTGATCTAATGAAGCTGATAGAGCTGTGATCTAATGAAGCTGATATAGCTGTGATCTAATGAAGCTGATATAGCTGTGATCTAATGAAGCTGATATAGCTGTGATCTAATGAAGCTGATATAGCTGTGATCTAATGAAGCTGATAGAGCTATGATCTAATGAAGCTGATATAGCTGTGATCTAATGAAGCTGATATAGCTGTGATCTAATGAAGCTGATATAGCTGTGATCTAATGAAGCTGATATAGCTGTGATCTAATGAAGCTGATATAGCTGTGATCTAATGAAGCTGATAGAGCTGTGATCTAATGAAGCTGATAGAGCTGTGATCTAATGAAGCTGAAAGAGCTGTGATCTAATGAAGCTGATAAAGCTGTGATCTAATGAAGCTGATATAGCTGTGATCTAATGAAGCTGATAGAGCTGTGATCTAATGAAGCTGATAGAGCTGTGATCTAATGAAGCTGATAGAGCTGTGATCTAATGAAGCTGATATAACTGTGATCTAATGACTGATATAGCTGTGATCTAATGAAGCTGATAGAGCTGTGATCTAATGAAGCTGATAGAGCTGTGATCTAATGAAGCTGGTAGAGCTGTGATCTAATGAAGCTGATATAGCTGTGATCTAATGAAGCTGATAGAGCTGTGATCTAATGAAGCTGATATAGCTGTGATCTAATGAAGCTGATATAGCTGTGATCTAATGAAGCTGATATAGCTGTGATCTAATGAAGCTGATATAGCTGTGATCTAATGAAGCTGATAGAGCTATGATCTAATGAAGCTGATATAGCTGTGATCTAATGAAGCTGATATAGCTGTGATCTAATGAAGCTGATATAGCTGTGATCTAATGAAGCTGATATAGCTGTGATCTAATGAAGCTGATAGAGCTGTGATCTAATGAAGCTGATAGAGCTGTGATCTAATGAAGCTGATATAGCTGTGATCTAATGAAGCTGATATAGCTGTGATCTAATGACTGATAAAGCTGTGATCTAATGACTGATATAGCTGTGATCTAATGACTGATAGAGCTGTGATCTAATGACTGATAGAGCTGTGATCTAATGACTGATAGAGCTGTGATCTAATGAAGCTGATAAAGCTGTGATCTAATGACTGATAAAGCTGTGATCTAATGACTGATAGAGATGTGATCTAATGACTGATAGAGCTGTGATCTAATGAAGCTGATAGAGCTGTGATCTAATGAAGCTGATACAGCTGTGATCTAATGAAGCTGATATAGCTGTGATCTAATGAAGCTGATATAGCTGTGATCTAATCACTGATAAAGCTGTGATCTAAGGACTGATATAGCTGTGATCTAATGAAGCTGATAAAGTTGTGATCTAATGACTGATAAAGCTGTGATCTAATGACTAATAGAGCTGTGATCTAATGACTGATAGAGCTGTGATCTAATGAAGCTGATAAAGCTGTGATCTAATGACTGATAGAGCTGTGATCTAATGAAGCTGATAGAGCTGTGATCTAATGAAGCTGATATAGCTGTGATCTAATGACTGATAGTGCTGTGATCTAATGCAGCTGATAGAGCTGTGATCTAATGACTGATAGAGCTGTGGTCTAATGTCTGATAAAAGAAATATAATTTAAACGGATAGATCGGTAGTTCGTCACGAAACGTCCTCATGGGCCTTCTCTGCAAGCTCATACGACAGAAAGGTCAAGGAAGCCAGTGGTGTATTTAGTATAACAACAAGTAGTATGAAAATGAAAGTGCTGGCGGTGACTAAGACACTACTCTGGCTAGAGTCACAAAACTACACTCATGCGTGTATTCTGAGTGATTCATTGAGTATGATCCGAAAGCCGGAGACTGGTTCGGTGCGCAGGGAGCAGACAAGCTGACCGGCTTTGTCACCAATTCGGTGGACCAACCAATAGATAGAGCTGACATTTTGAACACCCTCATAGCGTTTGGCCGCAAAAAAGGTTTCATTTCAACCACTCCACGTCAACTACTAGATTGCAAGGGCTGGAATTGAAGTTTGAAGTGGCAATTAAAGAACATCACAACAGGTATATGAGTTGGTTCATCAGTCAAAATCGAACTGGTACGGTCAGTCACTGGACGCTGTTGGAGATATTGTAAAAAAATCGGAGCACCTATAGACATGTACGGAATGCAGTGAAGATATTCTAAACTGAAACTGAAACTGATAGAAGAAAGAAGTAGATGCAAGAAAGAAAGAAAAAAAAAAAACTAGATTATGAGGACTATACACTTTCGGATGATTGATGACGTAATGCACATATCAACTACACAACTATCGCTTACGTCAGCAACAACTGAAATCTCTTGATGAGCAGGTGGACACAATGTACAACCATTTACCCTAGCCTTTTCACACCATATGGTATGAACTGTCTGTCCCTTCACATTTCTAGGCTCTAATGTGCAAGAGGTAGGAGGGCCAATTACTTTCCTCACGTGTGGAACATTATCATAATCAACGTCGATATCTGTTTGTATGGAGTTCATTAATGTTTTCAACCCTTCTATTCGGTTTACTTCTCACATCTCCACTACTTGTGTCAACTTTCTTGACATTACTATCCCCATACGCCTATCCACTATCACTACATCAGTATATTACAAGCCTACTGATGCACATAGTTTCTCCTTTATACTTCTTCCCATCCCCGGGCTTGTCGTGACTCTTGCCATTCTCGCAGCTCTTGCGCCTTCGTCGCCTTTGTAGCGAGGACGATGAATTTCTTGAGAGAGCTCGCGAGATGCTTGATTTCTTTTGCAGGCGCCTATACCCGGAGAAATGCCTACCTGCCAGGCATGTCGTAAGAGGCGACTAAGGAGGGTGGGCGTGGGGCTGGCTACCTCACCCTGTAGAAAAAATAAGCCAAAAAACTTCAACAAACATGGATAGTACAACAATATGGAATAACTCAACTCAACCATCCGAACAAGGGGAAGGTCCCCAACAGGGGGCAAATGACGTATCACCGGGAAAGCCGCAAGGACCCGGGGGATGCCGACTAGTCTTCTTTCCTGTCGGAAAATAGCCATAATTGGTTGCTGGAACGTGAGAACGTTGCTGGAGCAGGGAAAAACGGCCCAGCTCGCAACAGAGATGAAAAACTACAAGATAGACATTCTGGGAGTCTCGGAGACAAGATGGAAAGGAATAGAAAAAATTAACTACACACAGGCGAAATAATGCTGTCCTCAGGCAAAAAGAAAAAGAGCACACACCATAGTAAGGATTGCCCTCATGCTGTCCAGAGAAGCACAAAAAGTATTAATAGAATGGGAAACAATCGGGCCCAGAATAATAATAGCAACATTTAGAACTAACAAAAAGAAAATTAACCTAAAGGTCATCCAATGCTACGCGCCAACTAACGATCAGGAACAAGTAGCTAAAGAGAGGTTTTATACCAAAGTACAAAGTATTATGGACAGGAAGAGAAAAAGGATATTATAATTTTGATGGGGGACTTAAATGCAAAGATAGGAGACGACAATAGCAGTTTCGAAGAGACCATGGAAAATCATGGGCTGGGTAGAATGAATGAGAATGGGGAAATGTTCGCAAATTTTTTGTGCCTCAAACCAGTTAATCATAGGCGGCAGCATATTTCAGCATAAGAGAGTACACAAGGCCACATGGATATCACCAGACCATATAACAGCTAACCAGATAGACCACATATGTATTGATAAGAAATTTAGAACATCATTACAAGACGTTAAAGTGTGCAGAGGTGCAGACGTGGCATCGGATCACCACCTCCTGTTAAGTAAAATCAGGCTGAAACTTAAAAGATATTCAACAAACCCAAATTATAGAAAGCAGTTCAAAGTAGAAGAGCTTAGGAACCAGGAAGTAAGAGATAGATTTGCAGTCGCAGTATCAAACAATTACCAAGCATTGGAACAGCTGGTAGACGATATGAATATTGAGGAACATTGGCAACAGATAAAAATATATGGAAGGATACATGCTCAGAGGTTTTGGGAGATAAGGAGCGGAAAAAAAAGATTGGATAACAACAGATACCCTTAGTCTGATCAAAGAAAGAAAAAGCAGGAAAGCGGATCTAAACAGATGCAAAACTAGAGGTGCTAAAGCTAAAGCCCACAAGGTATATGGGAAGCCAACAAAAAGTATAAACAAAACATAAGAAGGATAAAATAAAATATATAGAGGAGTTGGCAGGAGAAGCAGAAGAAGCAGCAGAAAAAGGAAATATGAGGGACCTGTATAATATCACAAGGAAGTTAACAGGAAAATACAAACAATCAAGTGGCCTTATAAAAGACAAGAGAGGCAAAGTAATTAGCAACACTAAAGAACAAATGAAGAGATGGAAAGAACATTTTGAAGAACTGCTTAATATGCAAAACCGCAGGTCCCACTGGAAATAGAGCCAGCTGAAGAGGAGCTACAAATTAATTGTGAAAGACCAAGTAAAGAAGAAATAATGAAGGCCATACAAAATTTAAAGGATAGGAAAGCAGCAGGGCCAGACAACATTCCAGCAGAGGCCATTAAGGCAGATAAAGATACCTCAACAGAGCTACTATACAAATTACTAGGGAAGATATGGGAGAGAGAAGAGATACCAGTAGAGTGGAAAGAAGGTCACTTGGTAAAACTGCCAAAGAAGGTAGACATGCAAGAATGTACGAACTATAGAGGGATAATGCTACTATCAGTGCCAGGCAAAGTATTAAACAGGATTATACTCGATAGACTTAAAGAGGCCATAGATAAACAACTGAGAGAAGAACAAGCAGGGTTCCGTAAGAATAGATCCTGCACAGACCAGATAGCTACACTGCGCATTATAGTGGAGCAAAGCTTGAAGTGGAACTCGCCACTATACATAGGTTTTGTGGATTATGAAAAGGCGTTTGATAGTCTGGATAGGGAATCATTGTGAAAACTATTAATACACTATGGAGTTCCACCCAAGATTGCAAACCTAATAAAGAAAACATATGAAGGAATGAAATGCAGAGTCATACACGAGGGCCAACTGACGGAATCCTTTGAGATAAGAACAGGGTGAGGCAGGGATGCTTGTTATCACCATTCCTGTTCTTGCTGGCCATAGATTGGATCATGAAATCAACAACGGATAACAGAGGGGAATACAATGGACACTTGTGAAACAACTGGAGGACCTGGATTTTGCAGACGATCTGGCTTTGCTGTCTCACAACCACGCACAGATTAAAGACAAAATGAATACCCTAAATAATAAGTCTCAGCAGCTAGGTCTGAAAATACACAGGGGAAGACCAAGGTCATGAGAATAAATGCTGCAAATGTAAACCAGATTATGCTGGAGGAAACAGCACTGCAGGATGTAGAATCACACACATACCTTGGAAGCAACATAGACACAGAAGGAAGAACAAACAAAGATGTTAAGATAAGAATACAAAAAGCAAGAGGAACTTTATTGCATTGAGTAAGATATGGAAGGCAAGGAGATCAAAACAAACACAAAACTGAGAATTTTCCAGTCTAATATGAAGTCAGTGCTGTTCTATGGCTCGGAAACATGGAAGACTACAAAGAAAACTATCAGAAAACTGCAGACCTTCGTAAATGGATGTTTACGTAGGATAGAGGGATTGAGATGGTATGATAAGATTACAAACGAGGAACTCAGGAGAGAACAAAGCAGATACCAGTGGAGAGAGAGCTCAGGAAGAGACGCTGGCGATGGATAGGACATACATTGAGAAGACCTACCGGAAGCATCGCAAGACAGGCATTTTTTTGGGAACCCGCAGGGAAAGAGGAGTAGGGAAGGCCTAGGCAGACCTGGAGAAGAGAGCTGGAGGCGGATATAAAGAGGATAGACAAAACATGGAAAGAATTGGAAGGGATGGCAAGAGAGAGGAAGAGATGGAAGAAGTTTGTTGAAGACCTGTACTCCGATGGGAGTTGAAAGGTGATGATGATGATGATGATATACCCGCCGGAGAAGGTGCTTGTCTCGGCTATGCATCGAGTTCAGAAAATCACTCGCCAGCAGGCTCTTACCAGCCAGCATAGGACTACTAACTCTGACAGAGTAAAACTTATCTTAACTTTCCACCCCCATAGTTCACTGGTGAAAATGTTTTATTCCGTCATCTGTCTATCCTTAAGTCAGATCCTGAGACCCGTTCTGTCTTCCACAACTATCCTTTGGTGTCTTACAGACGGGACAGAAGTCTTAAGGATATGTTGGTACACAGTTGCCTTAAGTCCAATATCCAGACTCATTTTGGCACTATCCAGTGTGGCCGTCGGCGTTGCAACACGTGTGCTTATGTGATACAGACGCGTACTGTATCTTTCCTTTAGCCACGTTTCTTATTTACGATGGTTTCACATGCGAGTCTCGTAATCTTATCTATGCCATTATCTGCAAGCGGTGTAACAAGGCTTATATCGGCGAGATAGGCAAGAGGCTCAGTGACCGATTCGCCCAACACTTGCGCGACATACGCCAATGCTCTGTGACTCCTGTAGCCACCTATTTCAATGATACTGGCCATTTAGGAGCTCACGATGTCCAGGTCACAGCCATCCGATCATGTTTCTCGGATGATCGCAGTCGATTTGCTCTGGAGAATCGGTTGATTTCTTTGTATGGTACCTTGCGACCACGTGGGCTCAACGTATTACATTCCTATGCTTCTTAGTACTTTCTCTTCTCATGCCTTGTAATCTATATGAGTATATGATGCATGTATTCAAGTTATATATTTACTAGATTTTCATTGTTTCTCTTCCGTTCTGTATCTAGTTTTTATGTGTGTTTTCATTTATTTCGTTATTCGTTTTTATTCCCAGATTGTCATTAGAAACGTTTGTATTTGGTCGTCCATTTGCTTTTTAAATTTGTCACTCCGTTTGTTCGTTTGCTTGATAAAGACCTTGTTGGTCGAAACGTTGCTGTATTTTGTCATTGTTTTTGTAATTTGTAAAACTACAGTACTTTGTGATTACGTGTTTTGCCAATCAAATAGTTTTACTGCAGTCTTATCTATATATTGTGAATATCTGTTTGTACCAACAACATCATTAACTTTATCAATGTCGAGATCTGTTTGTAATAACATCATCATTAACATTATCAATGTCGAGATCTGTTTGTAATAACATCATCATTAACATTATCAATGTCGAGATCTGTTTGTACCAATATCATCAGTAACATGAACAACAACAACAGCAACATGTACACCACAAAAAAAACATCAACAAGTATGTGCATAAACGTCAACCTCTTGTTCCACACTCCAGGTCAAGCATGGTATGAGTTCGAAGGTCACTGTTACGGCATCCTCCCCGTGATAGAATTCTTCAATACTTGTAAAAATTCATGTAAGCAATATGGTAAGTCTGTTACATCATAACAATATGGTAAGTTTGTTACAACATAACAATATGGTAAATCTGTTACAACATAACAATATGGTAAGTTTGTTACAACATAACAATATGGTAAGTTTGTTACAACATAACAATATGGTAAGTTTGTTACAACATAACAATATGGTAAGTTTGTTACAACATAACAATATGGTAAGTTTGTTACAACATAGCAATATGGTAAGTTTGTTACAACATAACAATATGGTAAGTTTGTTACAACATAACAATATGGTAAGTTTATTACAACATAACAATATGGTAAGTCTGTTACAACATAACAATATGGTAAGTCTGTTACAACATAACAATATGGTAAGTCTGTTACAATATAACAATATGGTAAGTTTGTTATAACATAACAATATGGTAAGTTTGTTACAACATAACAATATGGTAAGTCTGTTACAACATAACAATATGGTAAGTTTGTTACAACATAACAATATGGTAAGTTTATTACCATCTGCTTTGTAACGTTACAACCTCGCTATCCGAACTGTTATTGCCATCTACTTTGTAACGTTACAACCTCGCTATCCGAACTGTTATTGCCATCTGCTTTGTAACGTTGTAACCTCGCTATCCGAACTGTTTTTACCATCTGCTTTGTAACGTTACAACCTCGCTATCCGAACTGTTATTGCCATCTGCTTTGTAACGTTACAACCTCGCTATCCGAACTGTTATTACTATCTGCTTTGTAACGTTGTAAACTCGCTATCCGAACTATTATTACCATCTGCTTTGCAATGTTAATACCTCGCTATCCGAACTGTTATTACCATCTGCTTTGTAACGTTACAACCTCGCTATCCGAACTGTTATTACCATCTGCTTTGTAACGTTACAACCTCGTTATCCGAACTGTTATTACCATGATTTGTAACGTTACAACCTCGCTATCCGAACTGTTATTGCCATCTGCTTTGTAACGTTGTAACTTCGCTATCCGAACTGTTATTGCCATCTGCTTTGTAACGTTGTAACCTCGCTATCCGAACTGTTTTTACCATCTGCTTTGTAACGTTACAACCTCGCTATCCGAACTGTTATTACCATCTGCTTTGTAACGTTACAACCTCGTTATCCGAACTGTTATTACCATGATTTGTAACGTTACAACCTCGCTATCCGAACTGTTATTGCCATCTGCTTTGTAACGTTGTAACTTCGCTATCCGAACTGTTATTACCATCTGCTTTGTAACGTTACAACCTCGCTATCCGAACTGTTATTGCCATCTGCTTTGTAACGTTGTAACCTCGCTATCCGAACTGTTATTACCATCTGCTTTGTAACGTTGCAACCTCGCTATCCGAACTGTTATTACCATCTGCTTTGTAACGTTACAACCTCGCTATCCGAACTGTTATTACTATCTGCTTTGTAACGTTACAACCTCGCTATCCGAACTATTATTACCATCTGCTTTGTAACGTTACAACCTCGTTATCCGAACTGTTATTAACATGATTTGTAACGTTGCAACCTCGCTATCCGAACTGTTATTACCATCTGGTTTGTAACGTTACAACCTCGCTATCCGAATTGTTATTACCATCTGCTTTGTAACGTTGTAACCTCGCTATCCGAACTATTATTACCATCTGCTTTGTAACGTTGCAACCTCGCTATCCGAACTGTTATTACCATCTGATTTGTAACGTTGAACCTCGCTATCCGAACTGTTATTACCATCTGCTTTTTAACGTTGTAACCTTGCTATCCGAACTGTTATTACCATCTGCTTTGTAACGTTACAACCTCGCTATCCGAACTGTTATTACCACTTTCTATCATTTATAGATGTGTTTGCTCGAAAGGATTACAGCGTTGCTTCCATACCGGAGATCCCAATTAAAAAACAGTAGGGCCTGGAGTTTTTATTTGTCGGTGACACAAAGAAAATTCCAACATGAAAAGTATCGTCGCGACTGCACTAGTCATGCGGCATTCAATTTCTCATCCCTTTCCTATACCACCCAAAAATTGTATTACAGACATTAACGATAGTTTTATCTTGTTTGTTAAATAGAAGATTAAATCTCTTTATTGTATTACAGACATTAACGATAGTTTTATCTTGTTTGTTAAATAGAAGATTACATCTCTTTATTGTATTACAGACATTAACGATAGTTTTATCTTGTTTGTTAAATAGAAGATTAAATCTCTTTATTGTATTACAGACATTAACGATAGTTTTATCTTGTTTGTTAAATAGAAGATTAAATCTCTTTATTGTATTACAGACATTAACGATAGTTTTATCTTGTTTGTTAAATAGAAGATTAAATCTCTTTATTGTATTACAGACATTAACGATAGTTTTATCTTGTTTGTTAAATAGAAGATTAAATCTCTTTATTGTATTACAGACATTAACGATAGTTTTATCTTGTTTGTTAAATAGAAGATTAAATCTCTTTATTGTATTACAGACATTAACGATAGTTTTATCTTGTTTGTTAAATAGAAGATTAAATCTCTTTATTGTATTACAGACATTAACGATAGTTTTATCTTGTTTGTTAAATAGAAGATTAAATCTCTTTATTGTATTACAGACATTAACGATAGTTTTATCTTGTTTGTTAAATAGAAGATTAAATCTCTCTATTGTATTACAGACATTAACGATAGTTTTATCTTGTTTGTTAAATAGAAGATTAAATCTCTTTATTGTATTACAGACATTAACGATAGTTTTATCTTGTTTGTTAAATAGAAGATTAAATCTCTTTATTGTATTACAGACATTAACGATAGTTTTATCTTGTTTGTTAAATAGAAGATTAAATCTCTTTATTGTATTACAGACATTAACGATATTTTTATCTTGTTTGTTAAATAGAAGATTAAATCTCTTTATTGTATTACAGACATTAACGATAGTTTTATCTTGTTTGTTAAATAGAAGATTAAATCTCTTTATTGTATTACAGACATTAACGATAGTTTTATCTTGTTTGTTAAATAGAAGATTAAATCTCTTTATTGTATTACAGACATTAACGATATTTTTATCTTGTTTGTTAAATAGAAGATTAAATCTCTTTATTGTATTACAGACATTAACGATATTTTTATCTTGTTTGTTAAATAGAAGATTAAATCTCTTTATTGTATTACAGACATTAACGATAGTTTTATCTTGTTTGTTAAATAGAAGATTAAATCTCTTTATTGTATTACAGACATTAACGATAGTTTTATCTTGTTTGTTAAATAGAAGATTAAATCTCTTTATTGTATTACAGACATTAACGATAGTTTTATCTTGTTTGTTAAATAGAAGATTAAATCTCTTTATTGTATTACAGACATTAACGATATTTTTATCTTGTTTGTTAAATAGAAGATTAAATCTCTTTATTGTATTACAGACATTAACGATAGTTTTATCTTGTTTGTTAAATAGAAGATTAAATCTCTTTATTGTATTACAGACATTAACGATAGTTTTATCTTGTTTGTTAAATAGAAGATTAAATCTATTTATTGTATTACAGACATTAACGACAGTCTGTTGACTTTTTATTTACCCGATGTACATAACTGAATTCCCTGCTAGAAATTAGCATATGTGGTTTTTGTTCTGCGAGAATTGAGCAGTAAGACTTAGTATTCCCCCTTTCCCCGCTGCCGCTTACCGTGCAGCGCTGTTAAGTCATGCTGGATTTTGCACCTTCAAAGTACAGGTAGAGGCAGTGGTATATCGAGAACCTACAGATTTACAAACAATAGGTTCTGCCTCTCTTTCCGTCTCTGCTATTACATTTATCATCATCATCAGGTGCCGTGCCGGCTGGAGTAGACGATCATGGATCTCCACAGAACTATGTCTCTGGTGTTTGCTATCATCTCAGATGTTGACGCTCTTCCGCACATGAAGTCAGACTGCCCAAAACTTTCTCTCTGTCTTCCTCTGTCTCGTCTGCCCTCGTTTTTCCCGGTTGTGATAATGTGTTCTAAGCCTCCCCTTCTCATTAGATGTTCGAAGAATGATGATTGTCTATTTCTTATATTGATAATAAGCTTTCTCTGTGTCTTGGCTTCATTCAACACCTCCTCATTTATTATTTTAGTATTCCATGTGATTCTCATCATTCTTCTGTAAAACCCATCTCTGAGGCTTCCAGAGATTTTACTATCTGTTTGGTTACAGTCCATGTCTCACATCCGTATGTCAGTATTAACTCTATGTAGCACGATTATATAGGTAAGGGGAATAACCAATAAAACATGGTATCAAACCGTGCAGGAGTTATCGCACTACATCATAGACAACGTCAAACTACATGAATGACTCCAGAACAACATTTGTTATATGCGTTTACTTCACAAGTTTCCTCTCATGAGTGGGTATAAATGCAAATCTACAAACGTTTGAAATTAAAGTTTCCTTCTTTTTTTTGTTAAACCTGTTTGTTAGCTTCCTATACTTCGTCAGCTTTAGCTTTAGCACCTCAAGTTTGCGTTTAGATCTGCTTTCATATTTTGTCTTTCTTTGATCAGATTACGGCTATCTGATGTTATCTTTAAACATCTGTTGTTATCTTTAAACATCTGTTGTTATCTGTTGGTATCTGTTGTTATCTAGAAATCTGTTTTTTTCCCGCTCTTATCTCCCAAAACCTCTGAGCATGTATGTATCCTTCCATATATCTTTTATCTGTTGCCAATGTTCCTCAATATTCATATCATCTACCAGTTGTTCAAGTACTTGGTACTTGTTTGATAATGTGACTGTAAATCTGTCTTTTACTTCCTGGTTCTTAAGCTCTTCTACTTTGAACTATTTTCTATAATTTTGATTTGTTGAATATCTTTTAAGTTTTCATTCTGATTTTACTTAGCAGGAGATGGTGATCTGATGCCATGTCTGCTTCTCTGTACACTTTAACATTTTGTAATGATGTTCTACATTTCTTATCAATACATGTGTGCTCTATCTAAGTTTTGTCAATATTATTATGATTTGTCTAAATGTATAACAGAATGCTATTGTCACTAAACTGTTTGAATCATGTGTACAGGAGCGTACATGTTGGAACTGGAAGCAGAACTTGAACTACAGTTTGTACGCAGTGTGATTGACGGCTCACCTGACCAGTACTGGGTTGGTCTGGACTTCAACAATTTAACTCGAAGTATGAGAACAATGTCTGTCTGTGCTTGATCTTCTCAAAGTCATCTCGTCTGTGTTTGATCTTCTCAAAGTCATCTCGTCTGTGCTTGATCTTCTCAAAGTCATCTCGTCTGTGTTTGATCTTCTCAAAGTCATCTCGTCTGTGTTTGATCTTCTCAAAGTCATCTCGTCTGTGTTTGATCTTCTCCAAATCATCTCGTCTGTGTTTGATCTTCTCAAAGTCATCTCGTCTGTGTTTCATCTTCTCAAAGTCATCTCGTCTGTGTTT
>JADZMA010001127.1:0-24852 GCA_020796225.1 Arion vulgaris
GGTTTGTTAGGCCCCCAGAAGAATGTGAAATTTCTTTTTTTTTTATAAACCCACAGTCGAACCCTGGTTTTGGCGCCCCCAGCTCCGCAGTCCTGCTCTGCCCGACAGCTGTTTCCTGATGTCCTTTTTTTTTCACGGTCTAGGTTGATTAAGTCCAGGACACATGGTCCTTACGCTCCATGTGCCAAATCTAAGAGGTTTATTGCTTGTGTTCTGTAACTGTTGCTTGCTTTGTTGTTTTAAAGAAAAGATGAAGTCTTCTTCTTTTTAGCTGGGAGTTGATATGGAGAATGTGCCTTGCCCATTTTGCACAAACCCCTCTCTACCTATGTTTTTGAACTATAATATATATATATATTTATTTTTGCCAAATATATCAATGTTCTCTATAATTACAATAAACATATCAATTATTGTTTACAAACATTGTCTCTGTACTTACAAAATTATCACAACTATCTCAGTGACCACAATTAATCCGCCATCAACATTATCCCATCCCTTAAAATCAATAACTCACACATCAATTACCCCTATGCTTTACAATTTTCACCTATATTTTATGTTCAAAATTAGATACAAGGTTCAAACCTGCATGGGAAAAGTTTGAACCCAATTTGTTCCTGTGATTTTAAGAACAGTAAAATAGATATCATTCAGAAAGTAATTGAAAATGCTAACGATAGTGCTGAAATCAACCCTGTTACTGTGATTGATGGCATATAAAGGATATACCACGATTTTAATTTTCATATGTATGTTAGATTCACATTCTTTAAATACTGACCAGAGTTTGTTTTTTGTGTTCGCTCTTCTAATTTGATTTATTGTGATGCATAATTGATCTTTGCCAAGAATGACTGTATATTGCACCTGGTTCTTGGCCCCTACTTGTGTGGTGCCATACATGTAGGACGGGGCATCCAATTTGGTCTACGGGAAATGTTTTGAGTCTGTCTCGCTAACACCCAGTCCCCAAACTTTCTCCTTTTATGTTAACATTGCTCGTTAATGATCATTTTTCCCCGCTTATTTTAGCTGTATGATCTTCGTTTAAGAGCATGTCTACACTATCGTTCTTTCTGATTATGTGAGGTCGTTCATTGCCCAATAAATTTCTTCTGCACATATCAACTTGTGAAAATTATATTTTTCGTGTACAGATATCTAGTTCAAAGTATTTAGGTTTCATGGATCAACCACTTGACTGTTGATTTATTATCACAAGAATTTTCAACCCACATCTATGCCCTTCCAGGAAAGGATGTAATTTGCTATGATATATTCATACATTTAAATAGAAAGTAACATTATTTATATTATGTGACAAAACACTGATTAAAACAAAATCTTTTTTTTTACGGCACCCAGAGCTAACTGGTTCTGTTCTAAAAGGTTTATATTGTAGGGCTAGGCAATGAGGCATAAGAAATAAAGATTTGTGGTTCCATTTAGTTCTAATCCATTGTTTGTAATTTTTTCTGGAAGTCCCAATACTTTGTTCAGTACTATTTATTGATTATATTCATTGTCTCCGTGCTTCACATGAGCTTTTGAAACTTCTTATTTCTTCTCTAGTATGTGATTTCTGTCTATAACCTGACGTTCTGAGATTGAATCCCCCTGTGGATGGTTTGGTTGCAAATTTTTTCCCGTGTGGATTTTACAAAGGGACATGACACCACATTCGAAAGCAAATGGAAAACTACTGAATGTAAATGCCTAAAAAAATCACAAAACGTTAAAAGCGGGGTGTTTCGCAAAGTCCGTAAAGTATATGAAATTTAACTTAATAAAGTATGACACGGGTCAAACTATTATTTAAGTTCAGAATAGAACATGCATGAGAAAACTCCATAGAATGTGCATAAGTTATAATTCTGATAGCCAGAAAGGCTATAGTTTAATATGTGGTACCACAAACAATATATCCAACAAGGTTTTAAAAAACCAGATATAATACTGGAATGTTTGCTTGAAAACATATATAGAAAGACTATTTTGATGAATTATAAACATGAAAGATTTTGAGAAAATTAGCCATACACTTCAATACCTCAGTGAACACAGATTATTAAAGACTGAATGGAAACTTCTGCGAGTTTAAATGAATGTTGGGGCAACATTGATCCAAATAATCCTTGTCAGCATCTGTCATAGACTTTCTTCTGAAAATCATATATGCTATAAAGCTTGTCCAGACTTTAATCTTGTCAATCCTTTAAACCCCTTTTACTCATTGATATTTTGTACTGCCCAGGTACATTATATTCTAATGTATACTGAATTAGCCAGGCTAATGACTTTGCATCATCTTAAATGGTTGGGTCAGTAAGCAGATTACCACAGACAGCACCCTAAAGAGCAATGCTGCTCCGATAAACGGGTAAAAAGCAAAAGGCCGCCACGCAAAAGATGGACCTCAGAGATAACAGAGGCGACGAAAGAGACTATCACGGCCCATACTAGGGCCCGCTTTAGAAATCTCTTCCTGACCTGACGCTGTGGGGGCATACAGGATTCGAAAGAAAGAAAGAAAGAGATCATCTTAACAATGTTGTTAGTAGATCAGTTCAGAAGAGCAAAAGGGTTTAAATGTCTGTGTCTTCCTCTATGTTGCAGAAAACAATGCACTCTCTAACATCGAGTATCTAGATATCCATATTCATTATGCTTCTATATTTTCCACATCCTACTGATTGTAGTTTATTCAAGAAAACTGACGTTATGCCTGTAACCGCTTTTTGGGGGTGTAGGACAGGGAGGACGAGCCTGGGGAACTTAATGGTTTACGGCGCTGCAGCGGAAGGGTTCTTTTTGCCCCAGACAGAAAAAATCATTGGGCTTACTGTGGATTGAACAAACACAGGTCTCCACAGGGGGAGGCATGCTCTAATATATTGGCCAGACACTCCTATTCATAAACAACATGAGAATAAACTGTAGAGCTGAACTAATATGGTCACACTGAATGTACTCAAGACAGAACAGAAGAACAGTTTCATGAATGAACTAACTAAGCTACAATGTGCTGAACTTTAATCAAATTCTAGATGTTTAACAACATGTATTTTTTTTAAGATTCCAAACATATCTAATACAAAACCCTCATCATTTGGGGCCCCTCTCATTTTCTCACCTGTCCTCTAACCCTTTTTTCACAGTGTCAAAAACCCTTTTGATAGGAGGTGTGTTCTTTTTATTCCATTGTCAGGAAGCCAGAAACTGTATATACTCTTCGGAAGTTTGTTTTGTCTAGCTCCTGCTATAACAACTTTCTTGTAGTGAGGATTGCTTTGTGTCACAGAACGTTTTTATCCATCTCGTAAGTTCTGATTTATTATTTCTCCTTGTTCACTTTAACATCGACATCAATCGGATGGTAAATATTTCTTTTTCTGAAACAATAGAATGAATGCAATGATTAATACACTCATCTTGACAATCTAAATATAAAAAAGAAAATTGCAAGCAACAGACAAAAATATAATTTCTAGCCTGAATTTAAATGTGAAACCAGTCTTCTTCTGTTTCAGCCCAGTATAACAAATGAAAATCACCATTGAAGGTTGATTGGGTGTGAATAAACATATGATTGTAATACTTGGAAACAGCACAAACAAAGTTATATAGTTTAAAGCAGTGAGATAAAAGACGTTGACAAAAAGGTTTTATCAGCAACGAACAAACGGGAGGACAATTAAATGAAACACAATGCACCAATACAACGATTAGGAAAGTTGGAATAAATAATAACTAAATAAGCAAACAAAACAAAAACCAGAAATAGACAAAAGAAACATCTGTAAATGTATCTTGAATACATGCAACATATACCATATAGAGTACAAAGTATAGAAGAGAAATTACTAGAAGCATAAGAATGTAAATGTTACTGCGGGAGAAGTACCAACAAAAGAAATCAACCGATTCTCCAGTGCGACTATCGCCGGCCAAGGGATCATTCTTTGTTTTCTAGTACTTTCTTTCCTATGTTTTGTACTTAGGGTATATGTGATGTATCTTATATATTTCTAGATGTTCATTGTTTTTTCCTTTCTTATTTCTGTTTTTATGTGTTTTTTGTGTTACATTTATTTCTTTGCTTTTTATTCCGGCTTTTCCTTAGATATGTTTGTTTTTTACATTCATTTGTGTTTCATTTAATTGTCCCCAGTTTTTTCCCGCTTGTTTGATAAAGGCTTGTTCCAAAGGCTTGTTTACATCACTGTTTCTTTTTTTTGTAAAACTATAGTACTTTGTTTGTACGTGTTTCACTATTTACCAAGTTTTACTGCAGTCTTCCCCTTTTAAATACTCTGTGCTATGTTCAGAAAGTTACGATATCTGATTTTTCAACCAGCAATCCAATTTAATAATGTGGTTTGTTTTGCTTGAGATTCTTCTTTTGGATGGTTTCATGTTCTGAGTCTAAACCATGGTTGCCTCTATGAAGCTGCAAGTTAGTTCTTGTGGGTAATCCTGTTGGGTTGTTCTGTAAGTTTCCCTTTCATAAGGCCTTGCTCTTAGTTTAATAATGGAGATTTGGTGAGACTTCAGTTATTTTAATGTAAACTATGTCCAGGGATAAAAGCCCCTATATTTCCACTTTAAATTAACCTTATGGTTCCCGTTATATGCTCAACTTGAAAACTGCCCTATGTTCTACCATCTGTTTGATAAGACTCGCTCACCTACCTCAAGATCAGAATCACTGGAAAATAGACTGAGTGCTCCAAATGGGACAAATAAACCAAGTACTTTTGAGTGTGAGATGTGCACAGAACTTCAAGCAAAAAGACTGGTCTAGTTTTGCAAACAATGTCCAGACCTAGCGGGCAGATGTATGGACAGGCCGGGTCATCAACGCGTATTCTCTCATTTATGTGATATGGGTGAGATCAGACACTGGAACGAAAAGTAGAATTAAGAGTTAGTTTGGACATCCCAGACAGTGTCGATTTGTGGAGAAAAGAACACTAATCCAACTTCAGGGGTATGGTGAGCAAGTGGACTTTGGGATGGCTGCTGCAACGGATGACAGAGCATGTATGGAATGCAAATGTATCATGATGCCATCACATAACACATCCAGATCTTTTTTGATTCCAAAGCCAGTTCCTAATTGCCCACCTGCCCTTTAAAAAACCAATTGTAATTATCCTATCTACATTAACCCTTTTAGTGGATCAGGGCAAAGTCATTTTTAAGCTAATTGTTTTAAAAAAAAAATCCCCTTAGGTGTGGCCCCTGGTAAAAGAGTCCAACCAAAGCCAAGTAGTGTATTTGGTCCAAAGGAGTGAATAAGACAATACATTAAAAAAAAAAACAATCAAATGTAAAAAAACAGATACACCTCATGTCAAAGCTTCAAGATCCTTGATATCTAGCTTCCAGATAACACCACAGACATAATCCTCGACTTCCAGATCGAATAGTAGCAGGGGCCTAACCAAAATCTGGTCATCCCCAACACCAATTGCATTATATGTAAACCTGTACCCTGAATATACACAGTTCAAATGTAATGAATCAAGAGTAAGTTAAGACAAGAAATAAAAAATATATAAGTTTATTAATTTAAAACAAATGAAAAAACCCTGTTTTCATACTGTGTATATATTGAGAAATCATTTTAGGTCAAATTTCTTTGATCAAAACACACAATGAATTCTTCCTTCCTTTTCGTTGCTGAAATATTGTCTATAATTCAATGTTGTCCCTATATAAATTCACTGTCTTTTTGTACAGGAGGTCCTTTAGATTTTTTGTCAAGTATTGTTTCACTAGGCCAGTGAGTTTGATTCAGTATATCATGTTCGGGAAATTTGAAGTAGACAAAAGGATGATGTGGTCAACATTATTCGGCTTTTTTCCTGTTACTTTGGTACCCATTTAAAGCACGAGTCAATCTGGGAGTCGATGGTGAGACAAAAATTTAATCTACTGGGGATTTTGAAGATGGGAATACAATGCAAGAGCAAGGGAACAAAGAATAGAACACTGTGACCTACAAGACATGTGAAGAGGCACTGAGGCAGGAGCCTGGGGAAGCTACCTTAAAAAAACAAAACCATCACAGAAATCAGATGTGTGATTACTTGTGGGCCCATAACTGCACAAGTACAATCGCTTTTAAGCTCAGATCACATACCACCTGCTGCCTTGCAGGTCTTGCAGTCAAAGGCTGCGGAGAGGAGCCAGAAACGCTGGCTGAAACCGGATACATCCCCCAGAGCTCCAAATGGCGTGAAGATGTGACAAAACACACCCATGCTAAGGTTGCATAATCAGGTTTCACATGAATGGTTTTATGGGGAAATCTAATCAGTAAGGGGTGATCGAGAGAGATCACATACAAATCATACAGAGGGGTTAGAAGTGGTCGATAGGGAGCGCTTGAAATATTAAGATTAACTTCTTCTTCTTTGCGCTTGTTCTTTGACAAATTTTAATCACTTTGTGATATGTTTGATCTTTTGCAAGAACGTGTACGTGGTATATTGGTTTGGTAGGCCCCTAAACACATAGACTTCTACACGCTTAGGACATGTGATCTGATTTCAGCTAAACCCCCTATCGCCTTACATATGCATGGCAGGTAACAGGGTTCTATTCACCCCCTAAATTTGGACCCGAACCACTCGGGCATTAAGATTAACTGATTCTGTATGTACCGTCATTTAAAATGTACTGCAATTTATAAGTTTTTTGAAAGATTGAAATATTTTGTTGTTTTCCATTACTTTCCATTCATATTACTTTTATATTCACTGAAAACTACTTCAAAGTGAATGAAGAAAACAAATACATATCATCATAGTATGCTAGAAATAGAAGGAAATGGAGTTTACCAGTGTTTCGGATACTTGGGCCCAAAAATAAACTAGAGATTTTCATTAATGATCATGATGTTAGTTTATGAACATTTATATAACTATGCATCTATTCACAATTTTCTTAATATTTATTTATTCGTAAATAGATTAGCAATATTAAAAGCAGCGCTGTTTATTCAACCATCGCTCATTAACTGATTCACTACCGGGTTTTTTCGCTGGACGGAATTATATTTTTATTTTCCCAAAATATTGCACACATAATTTAGCTAAACTAAAATATTGTTTATAAATATGATTTCAATTTTAACTTATTATATATCAAATTAAAGATAAATGAATGTACTTTCATAAATATTTATTGTGTCCAAAAATATAATGTTGTATTGACTATGAGAAAATATTAGCATGTATTAAAAAAATAAGGGAAATTGTGGAGAACGAATATCCAACTTTTAAAGGGGCCCTTTTGATGAACATTAGGGGAATAAATCAGTCTAACTGCTTTTATATAATAATCATTTGAATACAAACACTGAGAAAATAGTGAAGGAGGTATTTTATTAACTGTTCACAAAGTAGCATTATGAAATTCATAAAATGCTAGCTTTTACGGTCACAGGGTACCCCTAAAATGATTGATAAACTCTGTTTCAATTCAATTCTAGCATGGGCTATGCTGCTATGTATTTGTATCGTTACACATCACTTCAAGTAGTTTCTGGTTAATATAAATCTTCAATCGAACAAAAAATAATAAAACTCAATAAAATAGTAACGCTTTTTGGCACTGTGGCCCAGGCAGATAAAAATAGTTACACTTGATGCCCCCGCACGAATCAGTAAGACCCTTGTGTTGAATTTTTTTTTCCTAATTCAATTTGTTTAATCCACAAAAATTTTTCCCTGCATATTTAAACACTACATTATATTTGCTAATACAATAAATATTTTGTGAAACTACATCCATTTGTCTTAAATTATATATGTCATATATTTTAAAAATAATTTTTGGGAAACAATTTTTTAGTTACCTAACACAGTTCAAGAAAGGGTTCAAGAAAGAGGGGTTGACTTAAGGAGACCCTAAAACGAATTCTGAGAGAGGCAAGAGGTATCAGTCTCAGTTCCATGGATGAGATTGAACGAGTTGCCCAGGA
Source organism: Arion vulgaris (assembly GCA_020796225.1). Classification (NCBI taxonomy): domain Eukaryota; kingdom Metazoa; phylum Mollusca; class Gastropoda; order Stylommatophora; family Arionidae; genus Arion; species Arion vulgaris. The sequence continues at coordinate 8,000 of JADZMA010001127.1, forward strand.
TAGTGCGGTATGGAGAAGTTACTTACAGACCCTTGTAACATTAATGGTATGAGAGGAATCATTATTAAAACTACGACTGTAATTTGTTTGAACTAAAACAATAATTATGTAAAAGAGACCAAATAAAAAACCTGCTGTAAAAATCAAGTTAAAGGGCACCTGGTTTCTGGTGTAATAGTGAGAGCTGCGACAAATTATGTTGTAAGTTGATGAATGTATATTTTAAAACTTCACAATACAGTACAAAAATGCAGGCTAAAACAAGAAAATTGGGGTGTGATATGTAAAACAAATAAGTAGAATGTTATTTTTATTCTTTACTGATGGTTGATGCTGACATCAGGTATATATGAACTATTTACACTTAATTAAACAGAGCAGCAGAAAGGATGAATGTAATAGGCTTAATGTACCAGGTGATGAAACCCATACAAACATGAACCTCAATGACTGACCTAGTTAGCAAAATTGTAAGTTGACCTAGTTCCCCTCGTAAATTGAGGGGTTCCAAAGAGATGTTTAGCCTATTTAAAGAGGGAAAAGATTTAAATTATTTTTAACTTTTCAAACACTGACCCACCAAGTTATAGTTTATGAAGAAGTTTAGTGATCTGTAGAGATATGTCAATGTGGAAAATAGAACAGCAGGGGGCACCAAAAAAACAATGCATATTTTGGGTTTAAATAAACTACGCTATTGCACTCCGGCAGACCCATAGGTGCTGTCTCCCCAACAGATATCGAAGAGGTGATACTGAGGGTTTCCCTGTGGCTCGCTGATTAAACACATCTCACTCTGCCTCTCAGGCATCCAGTTCGACTGAACAACGGGTAACTCCAAACTGCTTAAATCGCTTGATCGATTCAACATCGATTTTAGTGTCCTATCCAACGAGAGTCTCAAGAGACCAAGAATATACCCTTTATCCATCTTCAACTCCCCAACAATCGATGCTGTTGATGCAAGCCTGTCCGCCTCTCATTACCAAACACCGCATGCCAGGACAGTATATCCAGTAACCCGCGGGAGATTAGAAACTTCTATTGCCCGAGTGGTTACCGGCCCAAAATTTTGGGGTGTAAAGAATAGAACCACTGATACCTGCCACGATGTCGAAAGAGCCGACAAGGAGGTTTGGCTTGAAATGGGAAGATGTGTCCTAGACGTGTAGAAGTCTATGCGTTTAGGGCCTCCAAAACCAATGTGCAACGATACAAGTTCTTGGAAAGATCAAACATATCAAAAAGAGTGATTAAAATTGGTCATAAAGAACAAACGCAAAGAAGAAGAGAAACTTTATAGACCATCCACTCACCAAACCTGCCTTCGGGATCTTGAACATCGATGAGAGTCGAAAACAACAACTCCCCAAGAAAATGAAGTTCCAGAGACCCAAGGGAGGGCAACATGTAACGGCCTCAACCTCCATCCTCATACTAGAAGTAGTTGTCCTGTATGCCCCACTTCGCTCTGCAACAACCCGCAACCCAAAGAAACCCCAGCCAGACTTTTCACCACGCTGAACCGACCCATGGGATATACAACAATCATCACCCCTTTGCATTATCACTATCACCCGCTTAACTGTGAGATCAGCCTGTTGCCCATCTCACATTCTCTTCCAAGAGTAATGATAACGTGAGATAGTGGTCGCTACTATCTGTTGGGATCCACCCTTCCCCTTTGGTGGTCAACCATAGTCACCTCCAATTGTTCTCCCAGCCCGGGGCCATCCCTACATGCCACGCTTGTTTCCCTCACGCCAACATCATAGTGTTTTGTGAGGATGTCCTTATCCGGCAACCTATATGCCTTGATTTGGGTAAATGCATGACGGGAGCGAGGATAGAAGGCCAGTATATATTCATCTTTCACAATGGGATTCTAGTGCAGCCCGGGACTTTACGATACCTTCATTCTGAACCCTCGAGTCGTTCACTTTGGACTTGATATTGTAAGAATTCAGAGTCCGAAATCTACCACTGACATAATCCAGTCGATCAAAAAAAGGGCAAGTATTTCTGCTCAAGGTGTGGACACCATAACTGAGAGCCACAAGACCACGTTTTGAAACGTTGTATCGCCTGTTCAATATGGTGTTTGAAAGATAGACTACGATCAAAGGATTCCAAGATCCAAGAGCCTGTCTCTCGTTGATAGGGTTCATCAAAGATTACACAGGGTAGGTCAGCCTTGAATATGTGATTATTCAATGAGCACCACAACATACACGCTTTTCAGGATTGACCTAGAGCGAGAACTTACACCAACCCGAGATGGTATGCAATGTTTTCTGAATGTCGTCAACCATCTCTCGTCTATCTGACCCAGTCCTATATATTAAGATATCATCTGCAAATGTCAATGTTCGACCCAATCCGGTTGGCTGGGTTTAGCTACATTTGCTGTTAAATAATAAATATTAAACAACACGGGTGATAGAGGAGAAAACCCGGGGTAATCCGGCATATACGGCAGGATCCGATGTCCATGTTTTGTGTCCATCGACTTAGGGTGCCAAACAAATGAATTTTTCAATAATGGTGCGCTTTGATTAAATGTGAAGTTAACCCTTGCTGGTGAACTGGGTAGCTTTTTAATGGAGAGAACCGTTGCACTAACGTTTAGGAACAACAAATAAAATAGCGAAATTAACTGTATTTTCAAGATGCGTTTTTATTATTGCTAAAAAAGTCTTTAAATTAAGTCACAGTTGAAAGAGAAGATAGATGCCTAGATGGTATATCGTATAGATTTAAATGAACTTATAGAACTATTATTTGTCGCCAACATTATTATATATATTGCCGCTAAATAGTGCAATTTAAATGGTAAAACTTTAAACAATGTTAAACATAATTGGAAAACTTTAAAACATGTTTCAACTAATTAAATATACTATAATACTTACAGTAGTGTTCCTACACCTTTAAATTGAGCGCTGGGATTATTTATTATAATTTTTCTGAGTAAGTTACGCCGTATGCGAAATACATAAACGTTGAGAGAGTAGTAGTAGCCATCTTATTCTTATCGTCTGCTTTCTTGTGTTTGAGTTGTCTCAAATGTCTTGTCTGGTTGAAAACCAGCAATTATCTCGACTGCCCATGCTTGCTTGCTTTCTTAGAATTTTGTGTCGGAGCTACTTGCGGGTCGAAGTAAAATGAAAAATGTGTGGTCATTATAAAATGAATTTATATCTCAAACCCAGTCGATCTGAAAACTAAGCTTTGCGGAAGCGCATGACCAGCAGAGATCACAAGAATATCTCAAACACGACTAGACACTATATGAACTGGGAAAGAATTGTATATGTAATTTAAATTCGATCCGAGTTGTAGACACTGTGCACACGCGTTGTGTTCCTTGTGTAATGTTATAAAATGCATCGTCATGTCTGCGTGTGTTGTCATTGAGATAACAGTTGGTTTTGTTGAGAGGCCCGTCTCTAAGTACTGTAGAGTGTGATAATAATTATACACTTGAATCTCCGTAAGGAGTTATTATTTTATAGTTTATTGTCCACATGCTCTAAATCTTATGATGAAAGAGTGCTCCGGCATTAATCCTATAATAAAAAAAGACTGCAGTATCATCCCGTGCCATGCCGGCTGGTGTAGGCGATTATGGAGCTTCAAAAATCTTCGTCTGTCTTTAATTCAGATGTTGACATTTTTCCAGACGTCTATAAGACGTCTATTCGGGATGTCTATAAATTTCCTTTTGTCGTTTTCTTGAGATGGGACAGTTAATGCTGTCTATCCATTCCGCGGGCAGACTTCAGTAAACCTTTGAAGCACATTCATGTATGATTAATCGAATGGATGGCCTAGACGACCACGAGAGAACCCTGGGGGGCAACGGAAGTCCTTATAGTCAGTTCGGTGGTGTTTTAGAGACGCTGTAGTCTATTATTTTTTGAACGCTTCATATCGACCACTTGTTAACCACTCTGTATGATTTGTGTGTGATCCGGGGGCCTAAGAGCGATCATTCGTTGCGCCAGTTATGCGCCCCAGGGAGGCCAGCACATCCGATTTCACGACCTGTTTATTTTTCTGGAGCTTCCATAGGCCTCTACCCAGTCGTCTTACGACATGCCTGTAGGTCGCAGTGTTACTATTCTTTGCTTCCCTTGCGAGCTCCGGGAACACACGGGCGGAGCTCATTAATATTAATCATCCAATTTAGTGTTTATGTATATATTTGTTTTACTACTTATAACTGTGATAAAAATTATAAGATTTACTACAGAGAGAATGTACTATATCTTAACGACCACTATAGGGGCTGGGGATGTATATTGTGAGTTATATTATGCAACAAAAATTTAGTTTAGCAATAAGGAGTATCAATATTATGAATATTTTTCACCAATAAAAAAACCCATAGACTCACAGAATTGAGTAAAATTGCAACAAAGCTTGCAGTGTTCTATCAAATAAAATAGATTCCAGTCCCCCACTCCCCTCCCATTCTCTGATCTAGGTCGGTGTTTCCTGCGCTGTCTGGCCTAGTTATTTTAGGGGGTTTGGGTGTGTTCTGTACATCTTAAACCACTATATTAGTTAATTGTATGGATTGAGTTTATTAGCGCTCAATTTTACATGTGTTTAAAAGTCTCTGTGCAGTCTTCTTCTTTCTTCCAAAAAGGTGGAGGCTGCAGTAAAATTTTAAAAATAGCTAAACACGTAAACACAAAGTACTACAGTTTTACAAAACATAAACAGTGAGAAAACAGCAACGTTTTTGACCAAAAAGGCTTTTAACAAACAAAAAAGAATATTGTAATTTGAGGAAACTAAAATGGATTATTAATGTGGAAAATAACCCTATCTAATGAAAATCTGGGAATAAAACGAACAACGAAATGAGTAACACAAAAACCGAAAGTGGAAAGAAGAGAAACAATAAACAATATAGTGGATAAATGACACATATTGGAGCAAACACAATATAGATAACAAGGCACGAGATAAGACAGTACTAAGAAGCATAGGAATGTAATGTTGGGGTCCAAGAGGTCGCAAAGTGCCATAGGATGAAATAAAAAGGTTCTCAGGGCGAATGACTGCATCATCGGAGGAAACTGATCGGATGGCTGTGACCTGGGCATCGTCAACTCCTGAATGGCCAGTATCGTTGAAATGGTGCACAGGAGTCACAGAGCATTTGGGGAATATCGCGAAGGTTGGGCGAATCGGTCACGGAGTCTCTACGGTTTCGCCAATATAGGACTTGTGCATCGTTTGCAGGTGATGGCAAGATGATATTGCGGACTCACACGTGAAACGTCTTGAATGGCATACGTAGCTTTGGAAAAGAGACAGTGGTCTGTATTTTATGCACATGTATTACAGCGCCGACGTCCGCACGAATGTGCCGCCTGACTTGACATTGGCTTGAGGGGACTGTTACCAACATATCCTTGAGGCTCTGTCCCGTCTGTAAACCCTTTAGGATAGTGTGAAGACTGAACGTCTCAGATCAGACTGAAGAATAGGAGATGATGGAATAAGACCTTTTCAGGGAACTATGAGGGTGGAAAGTTAAGATAGTTTAACCCTGTCAGAATTGGGGTTCTATGATGTGAGAAAGGGCCTCCTATACAATTAGCTTTAACCTGATGCATGGCAGATGAAGCACATTCTCGTATAGGCGCTGGGGAAGAAATCCAGCATCCGTGAGCTCTATCAAGAAAATCGTCGTCCCCACTACAGAGGCGACGAAGGGTAAGAGTTGAGAGAAAGGGGAAAAAGTCAAACAGGGGCCCGGGGATGGGAAGAGGTATACAGAGAAAGCTATGTGTATCAGTAGGCTTGTAGTATACTGATGTAGTGATAGGGATAGGCTTGATGGTGAGTAGTGATGTCAAGAAATTGACAAGGAGGTAGAGATGTGAGAGGAACCGAATAGCAGGATTGAAGGCATTGATGAAGGTGATGAAGAGTGATAAATCGGCTTCAGACATATCGGTAACCCCAATAAATCATCGATGTATCATGATACACGGACGGAAGAGGGGCCCTCATAGGTGTTCCCTACTAAGTGTTCAAGATGACCCATGAATAGACAAGCATAGCTGGGTCCCATTTTTGTACCATGGCGACCCTAATTAATCTGTTTGAAGAACTGGTCATTGAACTGAAAGGAGTTGAGAGTGAGAACAGTTCAGCAAGACGAAGGAGAGTCGAGGTGGAGACAAAAGGGTTAGTTCTCCTGTCGAGAAAAAACGGAGAGCTTGAAGTCCGTCAGAATGAGGTATAGAGGTATACAGTGAGCAGACATCAAGGAGGAAGAGGCGATAAGTCCTGCCAGGCAACAACTTAATAGAAGAAAAAAAAGACAAAGTGTAGTTAGTATGCTTCAAGAATGAAGGTAGTGTGGTGACTATAGGATTGAAGATACTATCAAGGAATTTGGAGATATGTTCCGTAGGACAAGAGCAAGCAGAAACAATAGGCCTACCAGGATTGTGAAGTTTATGAATTTTGGGAGCATATAGAATGCGGGTTTGCCCAAACAACTGTCGATGACAAATAGTGATGATGCGCCGGTAGGGGAAAGGTCTTTGGGGGTAATGAGGTTCTTGATGACTGACGGACCTTACTATTGTTGGATAGTGTAGCATCAGAAGGAATATTATTGTAGAATAGGGGGTTACGTAGTGGTTGTGCCTTCCGAAGGTAATAGTTCTTTACTCCATACGACTATGGCACCACCTTTTTCAGCGGGTTTGATAACAATGTCATCACGTCGACGGAGGTGTTCTTCTCTTCCACCATTTACTTTTTAGAAGTGGGGGCGTAGTCATTTTGTGTATGCTTGTTTTAGGCACTTTGTAAGCTGATATTCATTTTCATAGGCTGTTCTTGATGCCGTCGATCCATCTTTTGTGTGGTCTTCCTCTTGCTTTGACTTACTTTTCGTGTGACTCTCTTGGGAGGCGATACCAGGACATTCTTGTCCAGGTGTCCAAACCATTTAATCTGTTGTACTTTTATGAATTGCATGACTGGTTTCACATCCAGTCTTCTGATTTCTTCATTTCTAATTTTGTCTCTTATTGTCACACATGCAGCTCTTCTAAGACACCTCATCTCTGTCGTTATGATTTTCCGCTCATTAGGTGCTGTTATTGGCCATGTTTGACACTGGTAACATAGTGTTGGTCAGAAAAACGTTCTTATGAGATTTGCTTTAGTTTTTGGTATCTCTTATGTAACAACACTGTGACTGTGCAGTGAAATTTGAAAATATTTTAGTAATTACGAAGAATGGTGGAATTTACATCATATTCTGAGTTCCACAATCCCGTGACAGCAGTACACAACAAGCCGTTATTATTTTTACGATTTCATTGCTGAAAGAAAAAGGTGTTAACCATTGAAAAATGGTATTTTTGGTGGGAAAATGTCTTTTGTAATGTTGGCAAATATACTGAAGAAGTAATTCGACAATATATGGACATTTGACTCACAAGTCATGTCTACAGGCACTTTACCGAATACACGCCAGCCAAAACATTAGTATCATCATCATCCCGGTGCCGTGCCGGCTGACATAAAGGGGATCATGGATCTCCACAATCTCTGTCGTTGGTGTTTGCTATCAACCCAAAATGTTGACGCCATCGTGCCGAAGTCAGGCCATCCAACATTTTCTCTTCTTCCCCTGTCTGTCTACCCCTCGATTTTACTGGTTGCTCACAATGTGTTCCCAACCGCCCTCCTCACACATGCCCGAAAATGATGACTGCCTCTTTCTTATATTGATGATAAGTTTGTGGCTTGATCTCATTTCAGCACCTCAACATTAGTCTTTAGCAGTCCATCGGATTCTCATCATTCTTCCAAAAACCACATTTTTGTGGCCCTCAGAGATTTTTCGATTTTGGTGTTCATTGGGCCATGACCGCTTCCGATGTCAGTATTGGTTCTTTGAGCATGAATAACTCGCATTCTGATCGGATTGACAAGGTTGTGTGCAGATAATGCCTCTTTTTCAGGAATGATGTTTTCACCTGTTCTATTCTGCTCTTTTTTTTCTGATAGACATCTGCAATCTGATGTTACCAGGATTCCGAGGTATTTAAATTGCTGCACTTGTCTTAGATCAGTCCCATTTACTGTGATGGTACATTTTGGCAAAATCTGCTTTTTGATATTATCATAACTTCTGTCTTCTTAATATTCAAATTGAGTCCTTTGTTGTTACTTTCTTCACAACCATATCAATAAGTATATAGATGAATAATAAAAACTACGTTATACTTTTGTAGCGCCTTTAGAAAACCATATTTCTTTGGACGTAGTCTCGCTAGGCGTAAATTTCAATGCACAGCGACTTTATCAACACCTGATACGTGATTTACTTACGGCGTTGGGTGTCATTTCCCAAACTAATCCAAGTGTGTTTTTTTCCTTTTTCTCGAACTGGTTGCCTCACAGCGTCAGGTCAAAAGAGATTTTAAAACGGGCTTCTATGCGCTTCGTAAATAGCCCTTTCGTCGTTTTCCCGTTAACTCTGAGGTCCCTCTTTTGCGTGACCGGCTTTTGCTTTGTAAAATTGATCGAGATATTGTTCTTTGAGTGACTGTCTGTTGGTAATCGCTTACGTGGCGAACCATTTAATTTGTTGTTTCTGATGAAGTCTAGTACTGATGTTGTACCCACTTTTTTCCTAATGTCTTCATTTTTCAACCGTCCTTTCTTGTTACACCCAGCATTCTGTGTAGACACTTCATCCCTTGTCGTGACTTAGTTTTTCTTCTATCATTTGTTGTCATGTCCAGGCTGGTAGTGGGAACATAATGTGGGGAGAAAGATTGTGTGAACATTGCTCTTTTTGTGTTCATGGTGACATGTTTGCATCTTAAAATTGGCGCCATTTGTCGATCATTTGATTTGCTTTTTTCACCAGTGTTTAATATCATTAGTTATTTTCCGAAATGGAAATTGAAATGACACAGCAAATTTGCGGTAGGAGGGAAATCCTTTTTCTCATGTGCAACGATGAGTGTGGGATTGAACTGCACCTCGTGTCCGAGTCGGTCGTCGAACGTTTACGATAATCCATTTCCACAAGCCAATATTGTATGTGTATTCATTTTCTTTAGAGAGTAACACGGAGCTAGAACAAGAAGCGGTGGCGTCAATCGCCTAGGGGGTATGGCTCGGTCTATTAACCCCGACGTTCAGAGTTCGAATCACGCTGCGAACAGTCTGGTTGCAAATTGTTTCGCGTGGATTTTTACAAAAGGACGATGTCACCACCCGCTCAGAAAGCAATGACAAAATACTGAACGTAATAATGCCTAGAAAAATCACAAACAGCCTTAAAAACTTGGGTTGATTCGCAAAGTCCTGTAAATGATATGCAATTAACTATTAGAAGATAGAAGACAAAATTGCAGCCTTTGAAACATGGATATTTGAAGCAAGTATTTTGGATATTTTATCAATAGAAACAAGCGAATGAAGTTCTGAACATATTTTAAAATGAATATTATACTGTTGAATTAGATTCAGAAAAAGTAGAATTGTGACACATAATGAGACATATAACAGTCTGCGAAACCTTACTGGAAAGAAAGGCTGAGGCAAATAGAGCAAGAGGAAGACATTGATATAATTTGGAAATATTAATTTAAAATTTATCCAAGGAAGATTGTGGTAAAATGTACTACTATGGTAGGGGTTAAAGTTTTGGGTAACATTTTAGATTGTCCGGAGGTTATAATGATAGTCCTCAATAACTGATACAAGCCTGTGTGGAGCCAGCCACAAAGAAGCAAAGAATAGTACCACTGTCATCTACAAGTCATGTCGTAATAGGTGGTTGTAGGACTTAGGAACACCTAGAAATAAAAATATAGAGAAATTGATGGGTGGCTCTTTAGGCATAACTGGACAATGTACAATCGCTCTTAGGCTAAGATCAATACAAATCACACGAGAGTGGTTACAAGTGGGCCCAAAATGGGGTGCTCAAGAAAAATATAACTGATAACTATCCAATTTAAATGTAAAACTTTTTGGTTGCAGAACCAGTCCAAAACAATTTGCAGACCAAAAACAAACAAAATAGATCCCACTAAAATAAAACTAATAGAGAAACATTAACCCTAATAAACAAGTCAATGAAACCTTTTGTAAAATGCTATAATTTATTTTATTGAAAAACTGTATAATATAATTACCTCTTCACCAAAGAGCAAGGTAAGTAAATGAGAATATAGAAATGTATCCTTTATAAATATAAACATTCAAATAAAACAAAAATTGTTTGGTTAAAAAAATTTTACATAAGGTTTTTGAGTTAACCCCGAGTAGTGCAGTGAAAAAAAGAGTTGAAATCAATCACCAATATCGATCTGCAGATTCCGTGTTTTTTTCATTCACACTTACCCATTATAATGGACCATAGACTGTCTGAGTTTAGGTGAGGAGAATGGTTAGAAATAATTTTTGCATCAACTGCTAGTTTTCTGAAAAGAAACATGTTAAGAACAGTTGATCACATTGGGGGGATTTGGGGCCTTTTTTGGAGGTGTTAGATGTTGATTCTAACAAGTTTTTAACAGTTCGTGTTTTTTTCAAAAACTGGCATGTTTTGTCAAACAACTGAAGAGCTTCAAGAACGATAATGAGCTCATGAACTTAATTTTTTATTGATCGATGGCAACGAGATCAGATAGCAATGAAATCATACTGAGTCTTGTCTCCCTATCACTTCGATTAGTCTGTTGAGTGTAATGTTCAAGAAAGGCCATTCCTTTATTTTGCCGTTAGTTTTCCGCCACACTTGATCATGAAGTCTGGAGATCTTGGTCTTGGAAGTCTGGTATGCTACCTCTGTGTGTTGTACTGTTCATATCCCCTTTTGAAACCACAAAATTTCTGAATGGAGCTAAAGGAGTGTTTAGCACAAAATTCCTCCCACTTAATTGTCTGGTAGCAGGTCCCGAAAAGATAATTGTTTGTGCATTTACCGCCTTCTCTTGGGGAGTCAAATGGGTTTTAACCTCCTTATTCCAACAGTTGTTTTACTATATTTTCTGCATATGATCATATACCTGGCATTAGATTTATAATTTTACCAATCGTGTCTCATACTGTGTTGTGATCACTGTGGGTCCCAGTAGTGGAACGATGAGCGGGAAATTTCAAGCAAGAAAATCCATGCAATGCTAAGAGATCACACAATAAGCACCAGGTCCTGATGGTATCCAGTACAGTGACATAAGCAGAATATCGGACACTGGCATGAATGAACTTAGTAAAGAATTCATAACCAGCTTTAAAAGTGTCGGATCAGGGGGGAATGGCGTAATGGGTATCAAATTGGTACAACCCAAGAGAACGACATACCAAATATGCGAAAGATGATTAATCAACATCGAACTGACATGTTAAAGGGCTGATGCTGTTGGGTCTTTGAGGGGGGAATCAGAGTGCTCTAATGATAGTCGTTATATAACTGATAACTTAAGTTTTAAATGATTTACTGGGTTTTTTTTCACCTTTCAACTCCAACGAGCAAATGTCTTCAACAAACTTCTTCCAGCTCTTCCTCTCTCCTGCCATCCATTCCATGTTTTACCCATCCTTTAATATCAGTCTCCCGCCTTCTCCAGTTATGTCTAAGCCTTCTACACTCTTTCCTGCAGATTCCATAACAGTGCCTATCTCGCTATGCTTCCAGTCATCATCACTGGTTTGCTTAGTCTAAAATTGTAACTCCTAAATAATAACAACAAAAGACAATGGAAGAAACTAAATACCACACATAAAAAAATGTTCAATGCTAACAAAAATGCATGCATTATCATAAGCTCATACAAGCATATATCAACCCCAGATATATAACTTGAAGTAATCAATTATCCTGTTATATTGTATAATAAATTATATTATTCAGACATATAAACAAATAAAATGATGCACAATATAATTAATATATGTTATATAAGTATGCATAAAAATATATTTTAATTTATACTTTGGCTACAACATACCAAACTGGCAAATCTGGATAATAATTTAATAGAAAAAAAAAACTACACACTAAATTAGTTAATGTTTATAGTTTAAAATCCAGACTAAATAAACTGCATAGTTTAAAAAGTAACACACAAGTAATAAAGTTATATAACACAGGAATATAGCTTGCAAAGTTATTATTATTGTTTGTAATAATACAAATGTGCTATCATATAAGAAGAAATCACATTTTAAATATGGAAAGAGTATAAATAGACAGTGAAAGTTACCTGATTAATATTAAGTTTTGCTACTGCTAGCAAACGCATCAAAACTATGGAAGACAAATGAACTACATCATATATATATATATATATATATATATATATATATATGTATATATATATATATCTTTCTCACACTGTTTGATATATTTTGTTGATAACCAACTTGTAAGAATTATGAGGTATGAGTCAGCTCTGATGGCCACATCCATGACCAATCAGATCAGGCACCTTGTTACAGTATAGTTCAGTAGATGTGGTACTAGAAAGTGAGTTATTTCATGTAAAATCTTATCAATGGACCATCTGTATAAACTTAGTAATGAGCTGAAAGGCAAGAGAAACAAGTGCAAACTCAGAAGTTGTCACAGTAAAACATTCAATTTGGCAATATCATTATTGAACAATACGCATACACGTCTTGTTGTCAGAAAGAGTTTAAAAAAAGTTAATTGCATATTCTTTACAGGACTTTGCGAATCAGCCCCAGCTTTTTAATGCTGTTTGTGATTTTTCTAGGCATTATTACATTCAGTAGTTTGCCGTTGCTTTCTGAACGGGTGGTGCCATCGTCCTTTTGTTAAAATCCACTGAAACAACTTGCAGCCCAACTGTCCGCAGCGTGATTCGAACTCAGAATGTCGGGGTTAATAGACCAAGTCACTAACCCCTAGGCCACAGATGCTCGGAAAGAAGCCAGAAAGATACTGAAAAAATCTATGATCGAGAACTAATATGTGGAGTTTTATTTTACAACTGAGACCTATCGTAAAGGAGCAGTGACTCAGGATGTAGAACAGTTTCTGCCGTGAACATTCAAACACACGCCTAGATTATAGCAGAGACCGACATAACCAGCAAGCAATCTTATAGCAACGACTTAGCACAGTTAATCCTACCTTGGTTGTTGTATCCCTTAGCAGAACAGAGTCCCCATTGTTCCCTAGTGCTAGAGCATTTCAATGCTGGCTTCCATCCAGAATGAATAAAATATCCTCAGATATCGTATCCAGCTCTGTTCTATTGAGAAAATTCTATTTTAAAAAGCAAATATATATATATAATTTCTTTTCAGGACTCATTAAGCCAACCTACTTACACAAGCTTACATAAGTAAACAAAGGAAACCAAGACTACGATCGTATTTTGAAATCAAATCCAATGTCCAACATTTATGACAGAAGAATTTGCAAATCAAAGTTTGTAGAACAACATAATCTTGTTTCATAGTAGATTCTGTGACCTTGCAAGAATAAGGAAATTAGGTAGAACTATCAATTTGTGTGATCTTCCAACATTAATATAAAAAACGACCCATCATCGCATCTCCCAAAAATATACTTTATAATAGCACATTTGACAACACAAATTTGTTAATGAAAATAAGTCAATTATTATATTATATCTACCTAGTTGCTAAAAAAAATATTTTTGTAGGCTGTTGTCCAGAACGAAGTGTCCAGAGTAAATAAAAAAAATATTATCATTCATCATTGTCATCAAGTAGCTTGTCCCTTCCGGAATTTGGCTCCCATGACAGTAGTCCTGAAAAACTCTCTGGCATGTTCTGTTCAAGTTGGCCAGCGCAGCAGCGTCATTCTCAGATAGTCAATGGCATCTTGCACCCATCATCTTCTAGGTATTCCTCTCATTCTACTTCCAGGCACCATTCCCTCCAGGAGGGGTCTGTGTGCTAAGTGGTTAAGCCCTTTGCCTTGTGAGTTGAAGGTCGTGGGTTTGAGTCCGACCGCCGTTCTGTTCTAGAGTGCAGTTTTTCCAGAGACCCCTAAGATTGTTGCTGGAGCTACGGAGTTCATGCTTTGTGCAATACTCTCGCAGGTGGCGTGCCATTTCTGCTGAGAGGGACCGAGCCATATGGGTAAAACCCGGTGCAATGAAATCAATCCTTCGCTTAAAACCCTTTTATTCCGTCCAAAATTATTTTCTCTAGGCACTCATGTTGTTTGATGTGTCTGAAATATTTAATTTCTTTTGTTTTTATGTTTTAATAACCAACTCTCTTTAATATCATTGATAGGAAACATAAAATAATGATATTAATTAGACTTGAACCCATTTCATCAAGATTGAGACACTGGTATTCTCAGCCCAACATATATTAACTGGTATATATATATATATATATATATATATATATATATATATATATATATATATATTTATATAAATGAGGATTTGTTGTGTTGTACTTCAACTACAAAAAAAGTATGAACATAAATAGACAGGCACTCAGTGTGCTAACAAGGCAATTTGGTTGACCAAAATAGACACAACATATTATAACAATGCCAAAACATTTTTAAAAAAAAGCTGCCTTATAAATATTACAGTTCAATTACTGGATAAAAGAAACACAAGACATGTATATAAAGAAAACAAACAAGTTATAAATCTAATAAATATATAAAGAGGAAATTGACAGGTTAATTTCTCTGACTTGTAGTTCCACTTCTATACTAGCATGGTTCATAGAGGTGAAAAACAAACTATTTTTCTTGTGTTGTCGGCTATGAATTCAGGCTAGTCAGGGTACTGCTTTGATGCTTCTGACTGATTTTTGTGTAAAGGCCTGCTTTCCTTTTTATCAGTGTCCCTTGTATACAGGCATATTTTCGGGACTTCAAGGTATGAACTATCTAATTCTATTTGTGTTTCTAATCTCATGACAGTTTATAAAAACAGAAGTGTCTCCAGATTAAGAATTGAGGGGGACCCCTAGCCAATGCCCAAAATTCAATGTGTATTCAATATTGTTAAAATAAATTTAAACGGCATTTGATTGTTCTTGAAATTCGCTTGAAATAACTTAAGATCCTACCTCAGAGTGGACCCTCTCAAAGAATAAGTTCAAATCAGTGCAATTCCCCTGATCAACACCCCCTTAAAATTGGACAAGTTTATACATGCTCCATTCTTCAATGGGTAGCCATTTTGTTCTCACAGTGTGCAAGTGATGCTGGCTAACCTCTCTTCTTTATCTTGCAGTTTAGTACCAGAGTGTGTATCCATGAGAAACCCTATTTCAATCAGGCAGTTTAATGTCTCTGATTTTGTTTCCACTTATGTGGGAAAAGGTTTTAATAGTGTCTGCTCTGTCTATACTCTCTAGTATATACTAGGTTTTACCTTAGGGCTTACATCCTTATTGGTTGAAAATTTAAGTTGTATGAATAAATAACATGTATTAACTCTTTCTTACGCAGTTATTTATTCAGTTGTATACAGTTCTAGGAGGAAAATAAAGCATTTTTTTAAATTAAAAAAATAGCAACTACTGTTAATAAATAAACATATATATATATATATATATATATATATATATATATATATATATATATATATATATCTCATTATATACTAATTTAAAGAAAAATGGGCAACCCAATCAATAACAAAGTTAAAAAGTAACAGAAGTAAAAATAGTCAAAGTAAAACTAGAAAGACTTGTATAAGGGGAAACAACTCATATAGCACAGCGTACAGCGAATGACATTCAACAGCAATACGCTATGCAGCGGTGATTGGGTTTGGAAAGAGGAAATATAAAAAGTATGAATTGTCAGGCGGAATAAAATGATGCTGGACAATCACTGCAAACTTTGACCCCAGTGTTCTAAAGTTTGCAGACAGAATATATGGCAACCCTAAATGAAATAGCTGTGTAATGCAGATTTGGACTGGTCCATATTCTGGACATGGTAAGTTGATAATATGTTCTAAGTGAAGGGGGATGATGCAATTCAGGCGATCTAGGTCCCAGAGACTTAGTACTATAAGACAATGGATACTGCTCCTGATAACTTATCTACTTAATTCATTGTAATGGATGAATCAGATGGAAATTAGTTCTATGTGAAGAGAATGATATGAAAGAAATGAATATATTAAAGAAAAGCATGAAGAACCAAGAAAGTAATAACATTTGATCTTATGGAAATCGATATTCAATAATTACTTACAGTATGTTAAGAGCTGTATCATGAGATGCTTTGAAGAAAGATGCCGCTCATGTGGTGCCGGGACCCCAAGGGAAAAAGAATAGTACCACTGTGACCTAAAGGCATGTGTAGAGGGGACTGAGGTAGGGGCCAGGAAACTCCCCGTAAATAAAAGCATCGCAAAATGTTTGGCTACTTGTAGGTGCATAACGGCACAACATACAATTGATCTTGGCTCAGATCACATAAAGATCACACATAGTAGTTAACAAGTGGTTGATATGGAGCATTCGAAGAAGAAAGATGTCTCAGAAGAATTCTCAGAATCTGCTGGGATCACAGAAAATCTAATCCTGAGATCACCCGACACACAAGCATCAACAAATATGGGAAAAAAGAAATAAAAAACAAAAAATGAAAATTGTTGGGACATAGAATAAGAATGCAGAAAATCAGATACTCACATATGGCTCTGAAATTAAATCTGAGAGGCAAGAAAGGTATCAAGACTTTGAGACATGGAGAACTGTGGACAGAGGTAAGAGGAGGAACTGACCTGAAAAAAAATAACTAACTTGCTAATATAGATCTGGTTTGAGGGAAAATTTTATGTCCTATGCTTCAT
>JADZMA010001128.1:0-24849 GCA_020796225.1 Arion vulgaris
TCTTTTTTGTTTGGGGGAGAAAAAATTTGAAAAATAAATTTTGGTTGGTTTTTTAATTCATAAAAAAAATACACTTACACATTTTTTGGTGTGAAACCCCCACCTAATGACGAGCGCACTGATCCTAAGCCAGATGTTTCAACTCAATTTCCTAATTCTTATTTGTAGCATCAGCCAGTTTTCTTTTAGTTTGAGTTTCTTCTGAATATCTTCTATGTTATCTTTTCTGACCATGATCTATGGAACTCTTCTGTAAGTCTGTCAAATCTACTTCTGGATTTGTAGATCACGGAATTTTTTTTTTTATTAAAATTTTCAATCCAGAAAGCACGGTTTTCAGCGTTTCCGGCTCGGTGGCATGGATATCGTAACCCTTCGGTTCGGTGCCACGAGCACCTTAAATCTAGAGAACCTGTGGATTTTCCGGGGGATTGAACCGCACTCGCAGGGCTGTCACCTTCGTCCAACGCTACGAACCCGCTAGAGGCGGACTATCATGGTATTTACTGCATCATCAGTTGTGCTATTCTAGGAACGTGTGCTGTCAAGATATGTACATTAGCTTTGCACATGGAATATGTACAGTGGAAAAAGACGGTAATTGCGCACATGACAATTACGCACATTCAATTGCGCACAGTTGTTACTTCGTGTCAGAAGTGATATTTCATTGATATTTTTATCATCTTGATAAGTGTAGACATGAAAACTTTTAACATAATGGCACTAATGATCGACACCAGCTACTATCTGCAGTTCAATCCTCACATGCTTATTTATTTGTGGATTTATAATGATAAGATGATAATTTAGTTCAGGCGACAATGTTCGGGATAGTTTTACATTTTCCATCTCCCTTCAGATTTGTCATCTTCAGATGAATATCATTCTTTCAATGGCCAAATGTTTAATATTACTTGTCTGTTTGTCCTGCTTCATTTAATTCAAGATTAAACCACAATAATGTTTTTCTGTGTTCATTTCTCTATGTGTGTCATTGTTAGGTGCGCAATTGTCATGGAACCGAAAAAGACAGACCTTGTCACTGCTCTAATGTCATCATCATCAAATAGCTTATCCTAAGCAGAACTTTGCCACCCCAACAGCCCTCCGGAATTTCTCTCTCTCTCATAGGCCAGATGTCCTGCTTCTGCAGCCGTCATATACAAACCATCAGTTACATCCTGAATCCATCTTCTCCGTGGTCTTCCTCTTCTTCTCTTTGCCGTATGTCTCCTTCCATGATGGTCTTCTCTCGCCCTTTATGTCTCTTTATATGTCCAAAATATCTCAATTTTATCTTTCTTATTTGTAGCATCAGTCAGTTTTCTTTGATGTTGAGTTCTTTCTGGATAGATATATTTGTTCTCTTCTCTGTCCAAGATATACGAAGGACTAATGTTACTAATGTCATTTGTTGCAGCAGGCAAAAAACTACATCAACAACTTTCCCACTGACACAAATAATTGTCAAAAGATCTTTATGTTGTTTTTAAACATCAAAGCCGTATTCTCATTACCAAAAAAAAGAGACTTGATTGTTTTCGTGAATAGAACGTCACCACGAAAATACATTAAAAATGTATCCAGCTAGACACTGTAGCTTACTGGTTTAATCTGTGAACAAAAATACCCTGTCTAGCAGGGTCGAACAAGTGGGCTCGGAAAGTTGTTAAGCTTAACATCAAACGACGAGTGAAAAGAATATCATTAACACCAAAATAAGAAAGAAAATTGGGGTGGATACACTTCAGCCATGTCGAGTGTAGATAAGTACTTTGTGTTTGATTTACCAACAAGAACAAGAGCTACAGCTGCATATCGACACCTTATATTATAATAATAATTCCACTCGTACCGTTATACGTTACATAGGGCCTGCAAGTAATTTCTCCATACCGCTCTACCCTGGGCAACTCGCTCAATCTCTCCATGGAACTGAGACCGATATTTCCTGCCTCTCTCAGCAACGTTCGTTTCAGTCTCCTCAGGTCAACCTCTCTTTCTTGAACCCTTTGCATCCCACTTCAATGCCTGCTTTGATATTCGTTGATCCCTCCATATTAGCCTACCTTATCGTGGTTGGAGGGTTGTGTGCCTTTAGGATCCTTCAGGCTATGTCGGCGGAGTCTAACTCCTGGCAGGTCTAACCAAGCCGAACAGACTGAAGGTGAAGGCCAGACCAAAAGCAGGAGCAGGATGGGGCCTCATAAGGTGACAGTGCAGAACCCACGGGCGAGTGGTAAATGCTCTGGCTGCAACCAACCCATCCCCAGCTATGGGACAAATAGCACTTGTCCTCTCTTTCTCTTGAGGAGGACATCCTTTTTCTTGTCTTGTCTTCTACTTCTATGACCCTTTCCCTTAAGCATGGGGAGTTAAACTACAGTGTCCAGGAGCACACCCTGCAAAAAGCCTGGGTTGGTGAGCCCGGCAACAGAAGGCTGAAGTCATCTAGAGTAGGACGACTCCAGACAAACCCGGGAAGACAGATCTCGTCAGCAGGGGACTGCAACTGTCTGGAGAACAACCTCAAAAAAAAGATGTCCTCAGAAACGGAATGTGCAGCCATTATTGGCGGGAGGAATCGACACATACGAACAACTCAAATGGCCATGCGCAAATATTTATATAACTGTGGTCCCACCACCACCATGGGAAACAGCCAGGTGGTGGTGGGACCGGACCCTGCCTCGAAGGCCCACCCTTAGCTACTGGCGGCCCTGTTGATTCTTGCAAAGCCAGGAGGACAGGGATTACTACTGGCAGCAAGGACAAACTTTCACCCTCACAATTATGCAATGGAATGCAGAAGGGGTAACCAACAAAAACGAGAGCTAGAGGAACGTCTGCGAGCAGAAAAGATTGACATCTGCTGTACCCAGAGACGCACTTAATCCGGGAAATAGATTCAGCATTAGAGATTTGAAACCTTCCGTCAGGATAGAAAAATAGACATAAGGGTGGGTAGTAACACTAGTTCGTAATTCCATACCGGCAGTTGAACTTCACAGGTCCAATCAGATGAGCACATAATTCATAGCTGTTCAACTCCTTATCAACAACACTAAGATGACACTATACAATATATACTCACCACCCTCCATTCAAACTGAGCTGAAAGCTATCAAAGTTCAAGATGACAACTTGCTTATAGTAGGAGACTTCAGCAGCCACTCACCAAGCTGGGGCTATGACACGCTAGATCCTCGAGGTGAAAGCCTTGAAGAATGGCTGATCACCAACAGTCTCACCATTCTCAACCACCCAGATGATCCTCAAAATGTTATCACGACGGTGGCGCACAACACCCCAGATCTGGCTTTTGCTACAGACGACATTCACAGGATAACCGAAAGGCAAGTCTGCGACCAGATTGGAGGTAGTGACCATAGACCAGTGAAACTCCTCATAAATAACATTAACAAGGAGGAACTTACAAACTCTGCCCCTAGTTGGACTTACAAAAAGGCAGACTGGAAGCTATTCCAAGAACTAGCAGACAAGTACTGTAAAGAAATTAATCAATCAGGAAAAGTGGACAGAGATGCACGTTCATTCAATAAAGCCATTTTAGATGCTGCAAAAGGCTATACCCAGAGGGAGGAGAAAAACTACAAGCCATATTGGACACCAGAGATGGAAGTTCTCCATAGCTCGCTTTGCAGTGCCAGAAATACAATGGAACTCGCACCAACGGACCAAATGTAATGCAACACAATAGAGCAAGGGCCCTTTATGTTGAGAAAGAAACCAGGTGTAGAAAATCCTGGAAAGAAAAGACAGCCTCTTTGAACATGGAAAAAGATACTCAAAGTTGTGGAGACTTACAAAAGCCCTGAACGATGACAATCCATCTAGAGGGAAAACAGTTCTCCAGCAAGGAGAACAACTTCTCACAGGAAAGCGAGCAGCCACCCTGATGGCCCAGTGTTACAAGCAAGAAAGCTCATGCTCAATAAGTCAGGAGCAAGGGAAAAAAGTCAGAAGTGAGATAAATGCTACATTCAAAAAAGCAACAAGTGAACCTGTATGGAGGAACATCACACTGACTGAGCTGCAGAGAGCACTGAAAAGCTCAATCGTAAAGGCCCAGGACCAGATGGAGTATCAAACGACATGCTCAAACAAATAGGCCCAATAGCACAGAGTCTTCTCTCCAGATTTTTAACAATAGTTGGAGACAGGGGAGAGTCCCAGACATCTGGAAAATGCCACAATCCACCCAATTTTCAAAAGTGGAAAAGACAAAAGGATCCGCAGAGCTACAGACCTATAAGTTTGCTAAGTTGCACTGCAAAACTGCTGGAGAGAGTGATAACCACTAGACTCCAGTGGTTTTAGAATCCAACCATAAACTGGATCCAGCCCAAACAGGCTACAGGCAGCATAGAAGCACTGATGACCAAGTGGCATACCTCGCACAGGACATAGAAAATGACTTCAGAAAGAAGAAAACCCTCACAGTGTTCTTCGACATGTCTAAGGCCTTCGACAAAGTCTGGAAAGATGGTTTGCTACTCAAGCTCTTACCAGTGGAATACGGGGTAGAATGTACTATTGGATAAAGACTTTCTTACCCATAGACAAGCATCTGTAAAATTGGATGGAGTGCACAGTCCCAGATTCAAATTAGAGCAGGAGTCCCACAGACAGCGTACTGTCCCCATTGCTTTTCCTGGTATATATTAATGATCTGCCACAAACTCTGCCCAGACATGTATCACACTCTCTCCATGCTGATGATCTAGCTGTGGTACACCTCCGAGTTTCTGGGTCCTGCCATCTTTAAACTCCAGGCCAGCCTGAACAGCGTCATAATGTGGGCAAGTAAATGGGTCTAGAAATAAACCGGAGCAAAACTATAGCAACGCTTTCTCATTGTCAACAAAGGAAGAACACTTCAGACTGAAATTTAACGATGATATCGTTCCCGTTCCCATACTCCAACCTTTTTTGGGGTTAAGCTGACAGTCGTCTGACATGGAAACATCACATAATGGAAACAAACAGAAAGGCTTTGAGGAAACAAAGTGTGATGCGGAAGCTGGCTGGAACTACCTGGGGAGCTGATATTCGAATCCTGAGTCAGGTGTACACTGGTGCAGTTAGACCGACCCCGAATATGCATCATCGACATGGATATCAGTAGCCCATTCAAACAAATCGATACTGGAAAAACACAAAACAGGTGTCTGCGTACTATTTTGGGAGCCATGAAATCTACCCCAATTGTAGAAATGGAAAAGGCAGCCAACATCCAGCCTTGGAAGACAGAAGAAGGAGAAAAGTGATTCTACAGACTGAAAGGATCAAAAGAATGCCTCACCATCAACTGCATGAAAAAATGGCGGCTAGAACAAAGAACAGACTAAAGCGTACAAGTCTAAACCACAAAGCAAAAGAAATAGGAAAGTCATACTTGGAACTACTAAATCATAATTCCATACCTGAAGAATTGCTTTTGATCACTGGGAACCAGACTCAGTACCACTAAACTTCTCAACCTCCCTCCCTAAATTATTAAGCAAGATGCCAGCCTATCTAGTGAAAAAAGCAATTACAATGGAACATCTCCATTACATGTTTCAAGAAGACAGCTGGATAAGAATTTACACAGATGGATCGGCAATGGGTAACCATGAATGGTGGAGCAGGAGTGTACATTAGGCACCCAGATGCTACCACTGTGTCTCTAGCGCTCCTACTGAAGGGGAAAATGTTCCAACTACAAAGCAGAACTCATAGCCCTTCTGATGGCAGCACAGCACATGAATAAGCTGCAAGCAGCTGCAAGCAAGATGGTATTTCTTACAGACTCATTGTCAGCTATACAAGCCCTGGAGGCTAAATCCACTGACAGCACAGTACAAAAACTACAAAGAGAACTTGCTCAGCTTTCAGAAAAGGCAGAAATTCACTTGCAGTGGATTCCATCTCACTGTGGCATTGCAGGCAATGAGAGTGCTGATGTCTTAGCTAAGGAGGGCAGTGCCAAGAGCAAATTTACCAACCCTTGTCTTTTCAAGAGGTCAAAACCCTCATACAGAGAAAATCTGCAGTAGACTGGAAGACAAACACTGGATATGATTATGGAAAAGACTCCCTCAAAGACCTAAGCAGAACAGACCAGGTCATTATATTTCGACTACGCACCGGGCACTGCAGACTCAACAAACACTTATACAGACTAGGAATAAGTCAAACAGCTCTCTGCCAGTGTCAGCAGGCAGAACAGACACCAGAGCATATCCTGCAAGACTGTCCTCTTCTGGGGAGCTGAGAAGCAACATGTGGCCACACCAGTCGACCTGAAAACTAAGCTTTGGGGAAACCTGACAGACCTAAAAGCTGTCTGCCCAGTTTGTGGTCCACAGTAAATTAAGCGCCAGAGATCGCTGAAGAAGAAGAAAGAAGATATTCGTTGATCATTTCTCCTCAAGGTACCTTATATTATAACTATAATAAATATGACATGAACATAAACATAGCCAAAACTGAGGTAATGAAAAAGGAAGGAAACATAATACACTAAACAAAAACATCAATTGCAGTACAATAGAGCAAGTACAGGAATTCAAGTACCTAGGAAGCATATTTACAGAGGATGGAAGACTCAACAGAAAATAGAAACTAGAGTCCAGAAAGCAAATGCAATAGCCTCCCAACTAGGGCACTATTTAGACATCCAAATATCTCACTGACAGCTAAACAACAATTGATCAATACATCTTCACCCACTCTATGTTACCAATGCCAAACATGGACAATAAATAAGAAACATACACAGAAAATAGCAACATGCGAAACGAGATGTCTACGCAAAGTCACCAACAACACAAGAATCGACAGAGTAACGAATACCAGTATCAAAAAAAGGGTTTCGAACAAGACCATGCTTGAATTATATAGAAAACAGAGAATGAAGTTTTGGCCACTTATGATCAACAAATAAACATTTAAAAGATAAGAGCTTCCGAAAAACAATAGAAAAACAGGATTCGAACCACTTCCTCATTTCTTACGACATCCATCGCCTAGCCTAGAATACGAGCGTCCTTACGAACACAACCGGAGCCAGGGACGCGTATTGCAGGCTAAGTGATGGGTGTCAAGAAAAGGGTAAGTGGTTCGAATCCTGTGTTTGTCTATTTGTTATTTCAGCTCTTTCGTGGAACTTGTTTATTTGTTGATCATATTCGTCTTCCTTGTTCTTGTTTTAAAAAACTCCTTGTTCTCATTTGGCCACTTAGTAAGAATGCGAACAGACCAAACTGCCCATGAAGCTTTTCACAACAGAATATCAGGAAGGAAAGGAAGAGAGGGGGAAAAAACAGAACCAAGCCCGAAGAGGGGAAAAAAAAAAAGATAACTGGTAAAAACTGAATTCTGCCAGGGGACTAAGAAAACCCTCACACAAGTCACCAGAGAAGCGCAAGACAGATACATAAAACCACAACACTGGGTTAACAACCCCCCTAACAGTGTGCTCTGTATAGAGTGCGCTACTACATTCGGCATACTATCAAGCGAGCGTAGGACAAAAAAATTGACATTGCAGAGAAGACTTAAATATATGAGCCTGTATAAATTTGTTCTTTATATGGCTCAAAACATGGACAGCCTACTCAAGACACGAGAGGAGACTTAAAATCTTTCACCTTCGATGTCTCCGCAAGATTATGAACATCAGGTGGTACGACAAGATAACCAACTCTGAAGTACTGCAACGTGCAAACTTTCCTTTCCCTCATGGGCATGATCAGCAGTAGACGACTAAGATGTTGGGAATGTAGAAGAATGAAACTTGCCGCATACCAAAACAAATGTTGTTCTGTGAACTTTCGGAGGAAAAGAGGCACCAGGGGAGACCACTGTCAGATATAAAGATGTCTGCAAAGCCTCAATGATAAACTTTTCTATAGGTCCCAGCACATGGGAGGGACTAGCTGATGACAAATTTTGGAAAGCCAAATTAAAAATTTTGAGAAGAGACTTTTACGAGCTGAACGACAAGAGAGAAAAGCGAAAACTCAGAAGTTGTCACAGTAAAAACTTGCCAATTGACCGTCTGTAAAGATTGAAAATGCCATATAACAGTGTGCTGACAAAAGAAGAAAGAAGAAGTTTGATTTGATCTGGTAAATAGCTAGCAGACTTTAAAAGAACCGGTTACCGTCTGAATAGAAAAATAAAAAATGGCTGCGCTCATTACACCAATACAACTGAATATTTACAGCTGTCGTTCATTACAAAGTACTTGCAGACATGCTTACGTTTCTAAATTCTATTTTCTAAGATCAATAGATCGACATTTTTCAAAAACAGTAGTTGTAATGTGCGAGTAGATTGCTCCAAAACCCACAGGTTTTCTTCATCTGGGAGGTCTGGTACTGCTCTCTACAATTTTTGTATTCGGGTTTGACGAAGAATGGCCGGTTTATCTTGAGAATTGAAGACACAGATCAGGTACATTTAGTCAGTAATTACGAATGAAGCACATTTTTAACGATATTTGAAATGTTATCAAACAAAACATGTATTTATTATATTGCAGCGCACTTTGAATAAGATAGTCATAACAAGTTTGACATTGAATTGATTGAATCGTCCGCACTGGTGACTGTCACGTCCCTTTTATTGAGCAACAGGGTTTATTGATCCAGGGGAGCTTTCCCCCCTTTTTCTCGATTTTATATAATGGTTTTATTGCTCAAAATTTCGGGGCCTCCTCCGTTTTTTCGTTCGTCACCGATAGAACTAGGGAAAAGCTCGACTCTGTCATAGTTGAGTCTATCTGACACACTGAGTTCAAGGATCTCTGGGAATATATCCAGATGACTCCAGGAAGCGAACGAGTACCTTTGGCAGCACTAACCTCTGACACAGAGACCCTTACTTACAGTAATAAAACACTGATGTCTTGCAAAGGACCAGTTGTCACCGTTGTTGTGCTTTCATTGAATATGGATCAAGGGAACATAGTTACTCATAGTTATGTCATAGTAATGTCACTCAATGATTGCCTGTTGAATGATGATGAGATTGCATTTGATGAAGCAACTATCTTAATCTCTTTCCGAGGGATTAATGAACGTCAGTGGTTTTGGTCAAATTACAAATACATATTTCGATTTTATTTTACAGACCCGGGCAGTACCAGGAGCCATTGAAAAACTCCAGGAGGCATTAAAGTGGGCAGGGATAGAAGCAGATGAAGGTTAGTCTCTCTTTAGATAGCATGTCTGCTGAGCCTTTTAACTACCTGGTCAACATGACGGAAGAGGGCAAGCTGTTTTCTTCTGCTTTTGCCTGCTATGAATTCAGGCATAGTCAGGGCATTTAGTATGGTGCTTCTGACTGATTTTTGTGAGAAGGCTTGCTTTCCTTATTATCAGTGTCCCCTGCCATACAGGTGTGCCTGGCAAGGTGTTAAGATCTTGGAGTGTTGTTTGCTTCTGGATGCGGTTGCTAGAGCATTTCTCCTCATGTTTGGACATGTAGGACCCGGCTTCATCTTTGAGCTGCTGCATTTAGTTCTTAAAGCGATACTGTGAATTTCATTCAGTATGCTTTTTGTTTGTGACCAAGGTTGGTGTGCTGCGAATTGCATATTCAGAAAATGGATAACAGATAATGTTTTGTCATTCTGGCTTTTTCTTCTACATGAATTGCAAATTAAATTGTAGGATTCAGCTTCGTCACCGAGCTGCTGAGTTTAGTGCATTGTTGGTTTTTTTTAAATATCTAGTGAACGAAAGGTTATTTTTGGGTGCTTATAGAAAGAAGTGTTGCTTTTGAGTTCTTGGTGGATGAAGTATTAATTTTTGAGTTTTTTGTGAATGAAATGTTATTTTTTCCTTAATGAATGAATTTTGTTCTTATAGAATGAAATTTAGAAAGTCTCTGTAGCTAAGTGGTTACGCCCTTGCCTTGCGTTCCCAAGATTGTAGGTTAAAATTCAGACCACACCATTCTGTTCACGCATGCATTTTTTCAGAGACCACTAGGATTGTTGCAAAAACTGAGGAGTTTGTGCTTTGTGCAATTCTCTTCGGCAGGTGGCTTGCGATTTCTGTGGAGTGAGACCAAGTCATATGGGGTAAACCCTGGTGCAATGAAGTCAGTCCTTCAGCTTTTTGACCCTTTCATTTTAGAATGAGATGTTATTTTGGCTTTAGTAAATGAAATATGTTTTCCTAGTGGATGAAATGTTATTTTTTTATTCCTTGTTATTGAAGTGTTTTTGTATTGTTACTTTCAGGACCTGGTGTTGGAGGACAGTATGGTCCTTATATTCAGGTACTCTTTTTTTCATAATTCTACAAGAACATTCAGTGCATTTTGAAAGTGCTCAATCATCATCATCAAGTAGCTTGTCAGCAATGCTCCTTAGATGTCAGAATGCATGATCCTTATCATCTCTACTTTTCCTCCAATCTCTCTCTCCTCACTTGCGCGATCACCGCTTAGACCGATGTATCAGACGTCCCCATAAATCTCAATCAGTGAAATCTGATTCATAGCTTTAGCATGGGTGTGTTCGTCACATCTTCAGCGCCATTGGAGCTCTGCTGCTTATCCTTCGGTGATGTGTCGGTCTTAAGCTCAGCATTACTGGTTCGCTCTCAAGTCAGCCTTTGGCTGTCCCACGACCTGCAAGGCAGCAGGTTTTCACTCCAATCAGAACGTAGTACAATCAGAGCGTAGTACTACCTGCAGTTGAACAACTTACAGGGCTACTGTACCTTTCTTCTCGATAAACTTCTGCTATGCTACTACTCCAGTTTGTGTCATAAACAAGGTGGTGCTTCCAACATAAAACATTGGACACATAAAAGATGTGAAGGACTGAAGAAGACATTTATAGAGGGAGGCATCCCAACAAAGAGGAGAAGTGGAAAAAGAGGAAGACCATAGAAAGAGAAAGGCAATGGAGAAGAGGATTAAGATTGGGGTAGATATTTGAGCACGACACTAGCAGAGGCAGGTCATATGGCCTGAGATAGAAAAATTCAGAAGAACTGTTAGGTTGGCAAAGTTTGGCTCTGAACAGTCTTTGAAGGATGATGAATGGTAGTTTGCTGCAACAATTTATATTACATTGGAGCATTGTAGCTCTGCATATAGTCCTGTACCCTCTTAGTTGCCTGTATAACGTGTTTAATTATATTCATTGATTCCTGGCTCCAGTTTTCAGAACATGATTTCTGCATAGTGGTTATATTCTCTATGTAAATAGATTTATGTTCTCAAAGTGTGTAGAGTTTAATTCTGTTCTTAACATGTGTAGATTTTCATTCCATTCTCCAACTGTATAAATTTTCATTCTGTTCTCCATTAGTATCCATTTTCATTGTTCTCCAACTGTATACATCTTCATTATGTTCTCCAATACTATACATTTTCATTCTGTTCTCCAATTTTAAAGATGTTCATCATCATCAGGTGGCGCCTCCACATTGAAGGTTGGCTGCAATGAATCTCCAGCATCCTCTGTCTTTAGCCTTGGTGTTGCACACTGCCAGACTTAACCTGTCCATTTCTTAAAGTTTCCCTCCCACTTATCTCTCGATCTTCCTCTTGCTCTTCTCCTCTCAACTTTCCCCTCTAGTAAAGATTTTATCATGGTGTCATGTCTTTTATGTGCCCAAAATACTTTACTTGTCTGAATTTATTTCTCTTAATAATTGTTTCTTCATGCCTAGTTTTCCTAAAACTTGTTTATGTGTCTGTTTTTCAGTCCATGAAACTATTGTATTCCAAATTGTATAAATTTGTGTTCTCTTCTCTAATTGTATACATCTTCATTATATTCCTAATCATATCATTTTCTTTCTGTTTTCCAAATGTATTTACATCATCATTCTGTTCTCCAAATGTATAGATGTCAATTGTATTCCCAATTGTATACATTTTCATTCTATTCTTCAAAAGTCTATATCTTCTTCTTCTTTTGTCGTCACACTGCTACCGGGTTGTTGCCCAGTGTCGTAGGTTTTCTTTTTTTGTCTTGTTTGTTCTGGTGGCTTGTGTGATTGTTATCTTTGCTCTTTCACATGATTCTGCTCCGCCATCTAACCATCTTTTCCAGTAGGTCTTCCTCTTGCCTTCTTTCCCGATGTTCTGTTGTCTATATTTTCTTTAAAATTTCCCAAGTCTATAGACTTTCATTTTCTCTTCACAGTCACAAAGGTTGGAAATCTATCAGAAACACATACAGACCCCTGCTAAACAATGGCTCTGCATATCCTTGCTTTTGCACTGCCAGGAGGTTAGATTTGATGCGAAGGAAAGCGAAAGAAGAGGAGAACAATCCAAATATGATAGCAAATGTCTATCGTTATCAAAAGAACAGGTGGAAAATTTGAAGTCCCAGGGAACACCGTATGTGGTTAGACTTAAAGTAAGTGTACAAATAAATTAACAAATCTTCAACATTTTTGAGGTCTTCTATAAAAAACAGCCTGTGGCTTGGTGAGTATGATACAGATCATGTCCTACAGAGCTGCCCTAAGCATGAAGACTTAAGAAGAAAGAGGTGGCCCACTTACACCACCATCCAGGACAAACTATGGCGGGGCTGACAATCTGAGGCATATGCGGTCTTTATTAGAGAATCTGGAATCCAAATCTAGTGAGAACGCAGAAGAAGAAATTAAACATTTTACAGTCAATAGAAGCATGTATTATATTGAGAAATGCTAGGGTCGTTGCAGAGCAAGTGGAGCATACAAAGCAACTACTTTCAGTATGAGAATGTAGGTTGAAGCCACTACTGTTGCCCTCCAGTGGCTCTCTGTTTTCTCTCTGTCTATTGTTCCAACTATGAATTCTAATACTGTTTTGATGCTGTGCCATGACGTTAAGCTGTCTCTCTCTCGCGATCACCTAACTTGCATGCTGTCACAATGTGTTCAAGCTTTGGCATTGGATGCAATTAATATAAAATACGACAATCCTTCTTCTTCTGCATTCTCACTCGATTGGGATTTCTGATTATCTAATAAAGGCAGCCGTCTGCCTCAGATTATCAGCCACGTCATACAGTTTGTCTTGTTTTAGTGTAAGCGGGCTACCTCTTTCTTCTCAAGTCTGCATACTTGGGGGCAGTTCTGTAGGATATAATTCCTATGATTTCTGCTTCCCGTTTGTGCTGACATCTTCCCACAGTAAGTTTTGGCCACCCTCGTGATGGCAGGTCTGACATTCTTACTGCGTGGCTAAATCTCTGAGGTAGATTTGCACGTAGAATCCGTTATCCCATTCCTCATTGTGAGGGGTCATTCACCATGTTATCGCTTACGACCTGGTGCATCCGTTTTCTGCAAGCATTTGTTTGGGTTAGCATTCTCTAGCGGACACATGCATCTGATTTCAGCCAAACCTCCATTGTGCCTATTCACGACATGCATAGCAGGTAACAGTGGCTCTATTCTTTACACCCCAAATTTGGGCCCAGTAAACACTGGGCGATGTGACAATCCAGACACATACCTTCATCTTTGTCCCAGGTCATTCTGAGATGAAGGGCAATGAAAGACCAGAAGCACTGACAAGTAATGCTGTGATCGAGAATGGGTCTTCTATGGACAAAAGTGACATCATCAACGATCTAAGAGAAAACATACACTCTGAAGATTTCAATGAAGAAAATTAAGGGTATTCTCTATCTCTGTTATCAAGTTATGCACACTGATATGTGAGGTAAGGCGGAACACCATGAGAGAAATCCCATTAGATACATCAACTAGTACAGAACAGGAGTTGTTAGTCTAAACGTACTGTAATACATGCTTGGAAGGTGATCGGGGAAATTATGGACATGTGTGATGAAGATGATCCTCAAATGAAGAATGAATGAACAATTCAAACTTTTCTCTTCTCATAACATGTCTAAAGAATGTTGTTTCTTTCTGATTGGTTATTGGTTACTAAACTGATGTCATTGCACTCCGGGCAGACCCATGGGTGCTCAGTCTCCCCCAACAGATATAGAAGATATGCCTACTGTGGTTCCCCGTGGCTCGCTGATTAAACACACCTCTCACTCTGCCTTTCAGGCATCCAGTTCGACCTGCACAACGGGTAACTCCAAACTACCTAAATCGCTTGATCGATTCAACATTGAATTTAGTGTTCTCATCAACAGACAGTAAAGAAGAGACCGAAGAATATCCCCTTACCCATCTTCAACTCCCAACAATCGATGTTGTTGATGTAAGCCTGTCCGCTCTCTCATTCCGTAAACACCCTGCCCAGGGCAGTATATAAACGTAAGCCTCTGGAGGTTAAAACTTCTACAGACATCCACTCATACCATAACCTCCCCTTCTGGATCTTGTAGAGACCGACTAAAGAGTCAGATACAACAGACCCCAGTAAATGAAGTCCCAGAGGCCAATGGGGGGCAGAGGGAGGCCTCAACCTCCATCCTCATACTAAGTAGTTGTCCTGTATGCCCCACTTGCTCTGAACACCTACCATGCATTCCCGAGAAACTCCAGCCATTTCTTTCTTTCTGATACATTTCATAAGTGATTTGTTCTCTCGGTTTTTACAAACACATCTTCTCTGTCCATGATTGATTGATTGATTGACAGGACCATCATCTTACTTCAGTGACTAACCATTTGTGCTCAATCTCTTTCCCTTGGAAGATCTCAGAGGCAGTGCACAAACTCAGTAGCACCTGTAAAGTCCTGATTCTATCCATGATATTCTCATCATTCTTCTATTAAACCACATCTCTGTAGCCTCTAATAATTTACTGTTGCTGTTATTTGTTGTCCATGATTCCACAGCCATGTGAGCACTGGTTCTACGAGCACTATAATACTCTTTTCTCATTTTCCCCATGTTTGAGTGTTATGCCCTTTGCCTGTGAGTCTAAGGTTGTGGGTTAATCTGCCCCTGTCGTTCTTTTTCGGCATTTTTTTCGAAACCTAGGATTGTTCACGGTCAATGAAGTCAATCCTTCGGCTTTAAACCTAAAAAAAAGATTAAAACCTTTAAAAACTTATAATACACAAACAAGTTTGTCATTTTCCAGGCCTCAGATTGGTTATGTATCCATTTATCTTTTTATGTAACTTATAACCAGGTATTTGAACTGCTTTTCTTGTTTTAAACTGTTTCTTTATCCTAATTATACATTTTGAGCTGAGCGGCTGGTAAATGAATTGGAGCTCTGGCTCCACATTGAAGACCTGGTTCAACCCCTGTAAGGTCAATTAGTTTTTCTGTCAGGGACTTGAAAATCCTAAATTGAATAGTTTCGTGGCGAATGCACTAGCCATATGCCATTAATTCTATGCTCATGCCCTCCCCGTCCTACACTGCCAAAAAAAGGGGTATTACAGACAGTAATGAATACATTTTTATGCGATTCTTTGATATAACCACCATTCTGTCTTTTTGTTCTTTTTGTGCTCAGCCCATTTTATTTGACTTTATTCTGTCATAGAAATTTACCCACCATCCAATAGCTTGTCCTGAGCAAAATGTACTATCCTAATAGTCCTTCAGAATTTCTCTCTCCCCATATGCTAAATGTCCCACCTCTGAGCCATCCATGCTCAAATCTTGAAACACATCCTGAACCCAAATGTCTTTGTAGTCTTCCTCATTAGAGATGCCTCCTTACTTAATGATATTTTCCAACCCTTCGTGCCTTTTTTTATATGTCCCAAAAAACCTCAATATTCTCATTTCTATTTCAGCATCGTTCAATTTTCTTTGATTTTAAGTTATGAAATTCAACGAGTAGCTTGTCCCTTCTGGAACTTTGCTCTCATGACAGCAGTCCTGAAGAACTCACCATTCTGTGCAAGTTAACTGGGCCGTAAGTCATTCTCAGATCGTCAATGACATCTCGCCACCATCTTTTAGGTCTTCCTCTCATTCTTCTTCCAGGGATCATTCCCTCCAAAATTATCTTCTCTAACAATCATGTCGTTTGATTGATCAAAAATATTAAATTTTCCCTTTATTTTATGTTTTTAATGGCCAACCTCTTTAAAATCAATTGTTGCAGAACAAAAAGCATTTGGCATGAAATCATGTTTTGCCTATTTTCAGCTGGAGCCAAACCAGATCCATGGGATGATATAGTGAAGGGAGAAATTTCACATGATGTTCTTGAAAGTGAAGGAGACCCAGTAAGTTATCAATAGTTTATGAATAGTGTGTTAATCGATTAAATTGGTTATGAAATTAACCTCATAGAACTCCAGACAGACCCATAGATGCTCAGTCACCACCAGAAGATATTAAATAGTATTAATTCAGATGCTTCTTTTAGTTCAGGTTAAATCTCTGGATAACAGGAAGCCAGTGGTGCAGTTCGTATGACAACAGCATGACAATGGAATACTGAGGTGACTAATGTACTACTCTGACTGAGTCACAAAACTACACTCGTCGTGCATTCTGGTGATTCGTTTAGTATGATCCGAAAAATGGAGGCTGGTTGTGCGAGGCAATGGGAATTACTACAAGCGTCAACAATTTGCAGAACTGGCTGGTCGCCCCCATATCACGAGTCAGTCAATGGATAGAACTGATATTTTTGAAACACTCTAAGTATGGTTGCAAAGAAGATTTTTATTTAAACCAAACTCACGTAACTACTAGATTGCAGGAGTGGTTTGAAGACTGGGTAGCAAGAAAAGAACAGCACAACAGGTATATAGTAGGGTCATCAATAAAAAACGAACTGAGTACGGTCAGTCATTGAACGCTGTTGGAATATTGCAGAGGGGATTGAGCACATAGGAACATGTCCAGTGCAATGAAGATATTCCAAACTGAAACTCCCGGATAAGTATGTTTTATGGGAAAATTCTTAGAAGAATACTTGGGTATACCTGGGAGGATAAGATTAACAATATCAGCCTTCAATATCACTACTTCCCAGTATGAGATGGAGGTACCCCCTTGAGGGTGGTTTGATCGGAGGCGTTACGGGTTTGGGAAAAATATTCCATACCCACGGGGGAATTGAACCGAGAGGGTATAGTAATTTTCATAGAGCCAAGTTAATAGCTTTATATTATGGGCATCTTACTTCCTGTACTCCTTTCATTCACACACAGACACCTTTTGTATAGATATTTTTTTTCCACATTTCAGGTTCTGATGAAGTCAGATGGCTACCCTACCTACCATTTTGCAATGTATCGATGACCATCTAATGGAAATCTCTCATGTTCTGAGAGGATCAGTGAGTCCTTTAATTTTTTATCATATGTGCGGATTGTTTACCACAAACAGGGAGCTTTGGGATATAGTGGAGCAAGAAATAAGGGCGAAAGGAATAGGACACACACTGAGGAGACCCTCTGACAGCATCATGAGACAGGCCTCCCGATGGAACCCCATGGTAATTAGAGTGAGGAAGCCAGGAACACCTGGAGACGAAATGCAAGAAAATGGGGAGAGAGTGGAGAGATCTAGAAAAGATGGCATTTTATAGGAGGGCTTGTAAGAACTTGGTTGCGGACATATGCTTCCCTAGGGGTGAAAGGTTAAGTAGATGGATTGTTTTTCTGTGATGGAGGAGGTGGGAATATTTGCTGTGAAATCATTTTTATTTAACTATGATCGATGTTGTTGACAGAACCCCATGGGTACACCCTGCTGACATCTGTAACCTACCAGCTAACCCCATTGTCAAGGCACCCACTCATCTAACTGACACTTAAACAACAGAAGATCAACAGCATTTTCATGCCTACTTTGTGTTACCAGTGTCAAATATTGCAATAAGCAAAGCAAAAAATAACTACATGTGAAATGTGATGCCTACAAAAAGTTACCAAAAACACAAAGGAATTGTTTGTCTAAACACACTAAAAACATGCTTCGGAGAGATCAGAGCAATTATGGACAGTGCGATGAAGATGATCCTCAAATGAACAATCACTGCATGCAGACTCCTAAAAAATATTATTATGAAAATCTGGATAAAATTAACTTCTTTGCATTCGGGGCACTGGATAGGATACACCTTGAGAAAACCAAAGGGATAAAACAGAAGGGCCTTTCCTGGAATCCACAGGAAGCAGAAGAAAAGTCTAGAATACATGGGAATAGATTAGGAGGCAGAGATTAACGATATACGGAAGAGCTGGGTGGATCTGTAAGAGATAGTTAAAGATAGAAAGATTTGACATGAGTTTGCTGAGGGTATATGCCAAGAGGAGAAGAGAAAGACAACGAAGAAGATGGATTGACTGATGATTTGAGCATGCCGGCTGCAGAGGCAGGACATCTGGCCTGTGTGAGAGAGAAATTTCAAAGGACGGTTAGTGTTGTAAAGTACTGCTCAGGGCAAACTATTTGATGATGATATGCCACAACCGGGGTTCAAAGACACGAGAGAGAGAGATTCCAGGCACCTGCATTGGTTCCTTTTTGCTAGCTGTGTCAATGACAAAGCACGCTGCTAGCTCCATCAACAATACCTACAGAAACTTATTCAAGGCACCTACATTGGTTCCCTTTAGCTAGTTGGGACAGAACACTTGCACTGTGGGGGTCTCTGTGGCTAAATGGTTAAGCCCTTTGCCTTGTGAGTCGAAGGTTCGAATCAGGACACTTGCCGTTCTGTTTACGAGTGCAGTTTTTCCCAGACTCTAGGATTGTTGCTGGAGCTACGGAGTTCATGCTCTGTGCAATACTCTCGGCAGGTGGCGTGCCATTTCTGCAGAGAGGACCAAACCATGGGGTCAAACCCGATGCAATGAAGTCAATCCTTCGACTTTAAACCCTTTTTAAAACTTGCACTGTAGCTCCATTAACAATACCTAAATTTACCCAAACTCACAAAGTCTGAATACCCATTTTCAGCTGGGTGACTATGGAGTTGACTGTACCAAAAATTGAACCTTGTATATTGGTGTGTAAATTCAGTCACTGGAAAAACTAACAACCACTGACTGTGCTACTGGAAAAAAACTTAATTATTATGTGCTCATGAATGTAATTTTTTGTATTTGATAGAGAGACTTATTTCGTGATATCTCTCTCCAGGAATGGCTGTCTTCAACACCTAAACACATATTAATTTACAAAGCTTTTGGATGGCAGGCTCCAAGGTTTGGGCATATGCCCCTTATTATTAATCAGTGAGTATCTTGTTAATTCATCTACTTCTTGTTGTTGTCGTTTTAACAGATGTCTTCTCTTTCCCTTTTTCCTCTCTCTCTCTCTCTCTCTCTCTCATTCTCACGCTCTAGTTGCGCTCCTGTTTATAGATTATTTCGGAGAATGGATCATTGGCTAAAGAGTTCCACCATGTCCTTTTTGAATAATGTATAGTATATAGCCGCCATCATGGCGATGATGAAACAGCCTCAGGTGTTTACTTGCACCTCTCTGGTGTGGGCGGAGGTGAATGTAGAGTTCAATCCCCTACCACAGATGGGGCATACATGATCACGGTTAGAGATGTGATTATTGTGTATTTTTATTTTCTCTGCATTTTAACAGCACAACAACACTCAGATATGCGAGTTCCTCTTGTGTTGTTACTGCGCAGGTACTTTGCGTTACTGCTGCAAGGGATTCCCAGCACATTGTGTTCTATATCGAGACATTTTGGATAATATTATTTATTCAGTAGGTATTGCAACAAATCCATCAACTCAGAAAGTTTGGGAACCCATTTTCAGCAGAGTATACTACTTTGTTTTTGCTTTCTTCTTCTTCTTAACACTCATATCAACCACTTGTTAAACCACTCTTTGTGATAAGTAGCACAACGTACAATCCTCTTATGACGATTGTATGCTTTCCACTATCTCCTACAAGTAGGCCCAGCACATCCGATTTCTGTGCGCTTTTTATTCACTAGGTAGTTTCCTTAGGCTCCTACATCAGTCGCCTCTTATAACATGCCTTGTAGATTTCTGTTATCTATTCTTTGCTCCCATGCGAGCCCGGTAACAAGCTGCAACCGCTCTTAGGTTCAGATAACATACAAATCACAAGAGTGTTAACAAGTGAGTCGGTGAGTGTTTGAAGAAGAAGAAAGAAACTCATTGACAATTATTCAATCTTTTATCGTTTCACATTAGTCTTTCAATTTCTTGTTTGACTCATGATTTCTTTTTGTGTGAATGCTTATTTTTATCCGTTTGTTTGATTGATTGATAGGACCATCATCATTGCACTTCGTGGTAACCATGTGCTGCGATCTCTTTCTTCACAGGAAACTCTCAGCGGCAGTAGCACAAACTCCATAGCACCCTATGTAATTTAGAATATGCTGAAAATATTTTTTTCATGTTGAATGTGACAATTTCTTATTTTTTTTTATTACAATATTTATATTTTCTCGTATTTCTTTTTTGCAGAGATGGAGCAAAACTTTCAAAGCGACAAGACTATTCATGGAAACAATTGTAGTAAGGATAAAATCATTCATGGGTCTTAGTTCGAATTTAAGAAGTGTTTATTGTTATAGTACCCTGGAGAACAAGGTGGTCTTGACCTAGCCCTGCCTGAGGAGTTGGGATGACTAGTCTCTCTTAGGAGTGGCGAAAGTGAAAATTAGTAGCCTGCTGATGACCCTCAGAACACACAAGTCAACCCTACCTCCCAGCGGTGTAGACCGGGAAACTTTGACCGTGAGGTCAAAGGCTAACTAGGGAGTTGGGACTTCTCACTAGGTCAGAATTTTTTTAAATGTCCTTGGGAAGTTAACCCGGCAAAATCTCGGTGGAGGCCCCACTCCACCCCCAAACTTGTGATATGTGGATTTACCCACATATCCAAGATCAGACCCCAGCTATGGGCAAATAGCCCACTGCCTTGGGAGCCTCAGAAGAGGCAAAGGCTTGGGAGTAAACCCAAACAGAAAATCCGAGCATGAGCCTAAAGCAGACAGGCATCATGGGGGATGGAACCATTCTTAATCTTGAGGTGTCTATTGTGTCCAGTTCCAAGTCGTAACAATATCACCTGTCTTGTTCTTCTTCTTTGCATTTGTTCTTTATGACCAATTTTAATCACTCTTTGTGATATGTTGATCTTTGCAAGAAGCGTGTACTACGTTGCACATTGGTTTGGTAGGCCCTAAACGCATAGACTTCTACGTGTTTAGGACATGTGCATCCGATTTCAGCCAAACCTCTTTAGTCGCCTCTTCGACATGTGTGCAGGTAACAGTGGTTCTGTTCTTTACACCCCAAATTTGGGCCCCGTAACCACTCGAGGCGTCTTGTTCTATCTCTCTCTCTCTCTCTCTCTCTTTTTAAACAGGATTGGGCATTGGTCCTCAACCAAGTCTTCCTATTTCTAGATATCTCCTGCAGCTCTTCTTTATATTGTTGATCTCTGCTTCCAAATCTTGTCTAAATGTATTTTCAGCCTCCCTTCTTTTGCTGTCACTGCATGTTCCAGGAAAGACCCTTCTTATTATATTCCCTCAGGTTTTAGCAAACTTGTTCTATCTAGATAGTGTAATTGCCTCTTTGCTTGTCATTTTCTAGTGGCCTTGATGAGTGTTTAATTATAATCTGTATTGTTTTGATTATTTTTGGTTGCATTATTTCTTACTTGTAATGTTTTTATTCATGCACAAATCATGTTTTCATTTCTTGTCCAGGAGTTGGGCTATTTCCCACAAGCAGTGTTGAACTACATAACTTCCATTGGTGGTGGGTTTAATCAAAGCACTCTAAACATGTCACTGAGGAAATTGTGCAAGTCTGTCGTAGTTTGTATTTTAGCAATTTATCTGACTTGCTATACATTTGTCGCCTGTGTTTTGCCAGGGCTCAAGAGGCAAAGAATAGTGACACTCGACTTACAAGGCATGTCGTAGGCGACTGAGTCGGGCCTAGGAAGCTACCTAGTAAATAAAAGCATCAGAAATCAGATGTGCTGGCCTACTTGTGGCGCATAATCGCACACCGTACAATTGCCCTTAGGCTCAGTTCACATACAAATCACAAGGAGTGGTTAACAAGTGGTCAATATGGAGCGTTCAAAGTAGAAGTCACTATGTCACCATGAACACAAAAAGAGCATTGTTCAACACAATATTTCTCCACTTTATACTATCATTGCAAAATCTGGATTCTGACATCAAGCGATAAAAAACTAGTCATGACAGAGGTGAAGTGTCATGAAATGCTGGGGGTATCAAGAAGAGACTGGTTTAGAAATTAGGAAAAAATGCACACAATATCAGTACTGAACTTCATCAAGACACAACAAATTAAATGATTCAGCCACATAAGCAGATAACCAACCGACAGTGCACCTCAAATAGCAATGATACTCTGAAAGAGTGGATGCAAAACAAAAGGCTGTCAGTGCAAAAGTTGGACCTTAGAGATAACGGAGCTGATGAAAAATACTGTTTGTGAAGCGCACATTGCAATATTCTCTGCATATGCGTGTCATTTCTGGAGAGCATTAGGCCATATGGGGTAAAACCTGATGAAGTCAATCCTTCAGCTTAACAAAAAACCATTAGCACACAAAAGTGGAGTCTTTTGCTCCACAAAAGCGGAGAGGAATAAATAAGTACTGGGTTAAATTGCTTAACTACACACACATATATATATATATATATATATATATATATATATATATATATATATATATATATATATATATATTGTATATATATATATATATATATTATATATAATGCTACATTTACATTTTTAGTCTAGATTGATTACCTTTGACACTTTTGCTGCCACCGATGACAACAGTCGCTGAAAGACAAGTCTCTTTCATACTGTCGTCGACTTTTGTCATCCGACATTTGTCGGCAACGATGTATTTTAAACTGGGAGTTTCACTGACCGTGCGCGGTATTACAATCGACTACTTCCATATTGTTCGAAAAGAGCTCTCCAAAATGTCAGATCTAATGTCATGTGTCAACATATCATAAGTCCGATTTTGAACGTCGATTTTCATAAGTAAAACAAAGATTTTCAAAATTGACGCGTAGCTAATGAATAGTGATGTCCAAATGACTCTTTTCTGACTTTTTGCCATGATAGTGTTAAAGCGAACTCTGAATATGATAGAATTTGAACTATGATTCACGTGGCTGATGTTTATAGATTGATAGATATTCCATGAGTACAGGAGTAGGTGATGGACACCTATCTGCGCAGCATATCATACTGTAGATAGGTATGGGGAGCGCCAATATCAGTTACTACAATAGCTTGTGGATTATAAAGAATATACTCTACATATAGACAGGTTAGTAGCTCATTAATATATGAACACTATTCCATAGTGTAAAAGTCCTAAATGTAAAAGTCCTAAGTTTATTAGTTTATTTTTTGAAATTGTCACCCTGAAAAGTGAGCCAGACTTGATTGAAAATGGTGGCACGAAAGTGTTAAAGTTCTGTGAATGTCAAGTAATATTTTCTACCGACTTGTTTCAGTTTGAGCGTCACCAAGATTAAAACCATTCAGCACAGCTTAATCCATTATTGTTGAACGACTCTAACAGACATATCCTTCAGGAAAAGGTGGACTCAAATGATCCAGTCATTTTGGCTGCGTTGGCAAAACGAGTCAGAGAGCTTGTTATCACCAAATTTGATGACAGGTAAATTGTGAACCACTTTCTGAGGTGTGATTCTACCTTTAGTTTTCATGTGATGTGAACTACCTTACAGGTGTGATGTTGCTTTAGTTTATCACATCATGTTTCATTTCTGTGCTGACTTAGCATAAGTTCAATGATTAAGAACTTATTCCACTATATATATTATATATATATATATATATATAATATATATATATACTATATATATATATATATATATATATATATATATATACTATATATTTTTCGCGTTATACATTACATAGGACCTGCAAGTAATTTATCCATACCGCTCAATCCGGGGCAACTCATTCAATCTCTTCCATGGAATTGAGTCAGATATTTCTTGCCTCTTTCTGCAAAGTTGTTTCACGGTTTCCCTAGGGCATCCTCTCTTTCCGGAGCGATTTGCCTCCAACATAATGCCTGGTATTCTTTGATAAATTCTTCTCAAAGTATGCCCAACATCTCTCCATCTTCTCATTCTAATAACAGTTACTTTTGAAGTTCTGTCTGTACCTCTCATAATTTCTTCAGTTAATAAAATTGGTGAAGACATTCTCTCTCGCGATCACCCTTAGACTGATGTACCAGATTTCATAAATCTCAATCATGTGGAAATCTGATTCAAGCATCTTAGCATGAAGTGGGTTTCATCACATCTTCAGCTTCATTTGGAGCTCTGGTGTTTATCCTTCAGCGATGTGTCCAGTTTCAGCCAGCGTTTACTGGGTTCGCTCTCCGTCAGCCTTTAGTTGTTCCCACCGACTGCAAGGCAGCAGTTGCTATTTTCTTTAGAGCTACCCTTAGCAACCTTCCCTCCGGATGTTGAGCATCATCTGCCCAGGTTACCAGTCTTTTTTGGACTACTTGGTGTTTGCTCCAAGCTTTGATTGTCCCAAAGCAGTAGTAGGTGAGACATATAGATGTTCTTATTTTAATCTCCTTCTTTCTTCTCTGTTGTGTTCTATACTAAGGAATACTACTTTTCCATCGTCCAGTGGTTACGGACCCAAATTTGGGGTGTAAAGAATAGAACCACTGTTACCTGCCACGCATGTCGTAGAGGCGACTGAGGAGGTTTGGCTGTCAGATAATCGTGTCCATAACGTTGTAGTCTAGGGTTTTGGCATACCAAGTACAATATGCACTTTCTTGGCAAAGATCAAACATATCACAAGAGTGATTAAAAATTTGGGGTAAGAACGCAAAGAAGAAGATACTTTTTCCATTTTAGAATCATCTCATAAACAA
>JADZMA010001129.1:0-24841 GCA_020796225.1 Arion vulgaris
GATCTTGTGGTGCAATTTTTTTTATGTTTTGGGCCCGATACCCTTTTTTTCTCACCTTGGTTTTAATCCACTTTTTCCCAAACACAATTTTTCCATATTCATTTGCCCCTCCCGACTTCGTTTCAATACATTTTTTGTGTGAAATGTCCCCTTTAACTTTAAAGGGGTTTTTTTTTGTGATTTATTGAGCTCTTTTTTTTTCCTCAAGTGGGCTTGGGGGTTTTTCATTTTGTTTTCCCAGTCTTTTTTGGGGAATTTCTTGGTCCAAAAATCAATGCTTTAAAACCTTTTTATGAGATTTTTAAATTTCCTTTTGTCTTTTACATTCTCCCCCTTTCATTCTCCCCAGGGCAGAAAACCTTTCAAAGTTCCCTATCTTTCCCCCTTTTTGGGGATGACGGGGTTTTGGGGGGTCTTCTTGTTAATGGTTTCCTTGGGAAATATTTTTTACTTTGCTGATAACTATCTGATCTGTTTA
The DNA here is from genome assembly GCA_020796225.1 of Arion vulgaris. Classification (NCBI taxonomy): domain Eukaryota; kingdom Metazoa; phylum Mollusca; class Gastropoda; order Stylommatophora; family Arionidae; genus Arion; species Arion vulgaris. The sequence continues at coordinate 479 of JADZMA010001129.1, forward strand.
CAGTCCCGGTGTGGAAAGATGTGATTTTCCTGTGTTGATGTGTTGTCTGCGTGTAGTACAAAAAACAAACTGGTGATGACCTGATCTTGGTGGACCAGACACCCCTTTCTGTGTTTGACAGAAAAAAAAAATTTTGTCACACACATGTTGTTTTTGGGAAGAATTCAAAGTCTTTTCCCTTTCTTGAATTTTCCCAAAGCCAGATAAGGCATACGGGCCCTGACGGGGATCGATCCTATTGCATTTTAAATCCCCAATATAAACAGTTGCTCATCTACTGAAATGAATTAACGACATTCGTAATGAGTCATCTTTTCTTTTTCTTCTGAACGCTGCTGGGGGTTTGGTAGCACATACGATGTTTTGGGGTCCACTTTTTTCATTGAGTCTTGATTCTCTTTGATGCAGCTCTGGTGTATGAATACTTTCCCAAATCTTTGGGAAAACCACTCCAAGTCTAGTTGATTGGTGACCCCGCCCGAAAAAAATGTGAATTTTTTCTTTTGAACCACACTGAAGCCTGGTTTCTGTGGGCTATGTCACCCCCAGTCTCCAAATTTCCTCCATCAGCGTTTTCCTGATGTCTTTTTTTTTCGTCGGGGCTAGGTTGAAAGTCAGGACATGGTCCTTACTTCCCTTTCCAAATCTAAGAGGTTTTTTTGTCTTGTGTCTCTGTCTGGCTTACCGTGTTTTGCTCGAGCCGAAAAAAAAAGATGAAGTTCGTCTCTTTGTGCCTGCCTGGGCAGCTGATATGGAGAATGCCTTGCCCATTTTGCCCCCTCTCTACCCTGCCAAAGGAAAGAAAAAACTATACGTTTGGGAAACCAGCAGGGTTTGCAGGAGATGCCAGATGATAGCAAAAAGGGAAAACACACTTAACCATCAACTGCCTTAGGGGCCCTCCCTCCGGATTTTTTGGGCAAGGTTTACCCTCCAGCCCCCTGCATTACCGTGCTGACCCACAAGGCAGTGGGGATTTTATCAGGGTTTTCTCCCCAGCCCTTTGGCTCTCCGGCCCCCCCCACAAGGCAGTGTGTAGAATTACTTTTGTACATAATGGGTAAATAACACAGTATGACCATGTTTAAAATATTTTTGATATAGTGTATGGTAGTGCATGTGTTGTATATGTGTAAGCTGATATATGTCTGATTTGTGATGTGTTGTGTATGTTTTTAAAAAAAGTGTCTGATAGTGTTTTTTTGTATATGTGTAAGGGATATAGTGTCTGATAGTGCAGGAAGGGATATGTGTAAGGGGTATAGTGTCTGGGAGTGCGTGTGTTGTATATGTGTAAAGGGGATATAGTGTCTGATAGTGCATGTATCGCCCTGTGTGTTTTATATAAAAAGGGCTGGGAGTGCATGTGTTGTATATGTGTAAGGTGATATAGTGTCTGATAGTGCGTGTGTTGTATATGTGTAAGGTGATATAGGGTCTGGTAGTGGTGTGTTTTTATATGGTAAGGTGATATAGTGTCTGAAAAGGCGTGTGTTGTTAAAGTGAAGGTGATAAGTGTCCGATAGTGCGTGGGGTTGAAAGGTAAGGGGTATAGGGGTGGTAGGCGTGTTTATATATGAAGGTGATATAGGTCCGGTAGGGGGTGTTGATATGTCCAAGGGAAAGGTCCGAAAAGGGGTTGAAAGTTTGGGAATATGTCTGGAGTGCATGTGTTGTATATGGTAAGCCGAAAAGTGTTTAGTGCATTTTTGTTTGGGGGGAAGGGATATAGTGTTGGGAGTGAGGGGTTTTTGGGGGGGGCTGATATAGTGTCCGGAGGGGGGTTTTAATTTTGGAAGGGAAAGGTCCGGAGGGGGTGTTTTATAGTGAAGGTGATATAGGGTCTGGAGGGAAAGTGTTTTATATGGTTTAAAATGAAAAGGTCCGATTGCAGGGGAATTTTTAATACAAGGCCCTTTTTTAATTTTGGGGGGTTTTTCCCGAAGGGGTGTGTTGTATATGTGTAAGGTGAAAGTGTCCGGTAGGGAAAATGTAACTGTATGGTTTATATAGTGTTGGTGGCGCTGGTATATGTTGGGAAAGGGATGTTTTTTATATGTGTAAGGTGATATAGTGTCCGATAGTGCATGGGTTGTATATGTGTGTTTTAATAGTGTCTGATAGTGCCCGGTTGTATATGTGTAAGCCGATATAGTGTCCAGTATGGTTGTATATGTGTAAGCCGGGTATAGTGTCCGGTAGTGCGTGTGTTTTTTGGGTGGGGTATATTGTCTGATAGTGCAGGGTTTTATATGTGTGTTTGGGGTATAGTGTCCGTGGCATTTTTGTTTGTAAGCTGATATAGTGTCTGATAGTGCGTGTGGTTTGGGATATGATAAGGTGATATAGTGTCCGGTTTGTGCATTTTGTTGTATATGTGGGTTGATATAGTGTCTGATAGTGCATGTGTTGTATATGTGTAATGTGATATAGTGTCTGATATGCATGTGTTTTTATTTTTTGTAATTTTTTTTATTTTCTGATAGTGCATTTGGGGTATATGTAAGTTGGGTATAGTGTCAAATTTTATGTGTTGTATATGTGTAAGGGGATATAGTGTCTGGGAGTGATGTTTGGGATATTTTGTGTTATAGTGTCTGATAGGGATGTGTTGAATAGTGTAATGTGATATAGTGTCTGATAGTATGTGTTGTATATTTTAAGGGGTTTTATAGTGTCTGGTAGTGCATGTGTTGTATATTTTAAAAAGGGGTATAGTGTCTGATAATTTCATGGGGGTTTTATATGTGTAAGGTGATATAGTGTCTGATAGTGCATGTGTTGTATTTGTGTAAGGGGGATATATTGTCTGATAGTGCATGTGGTGTATATGTGTAAGCTGATATAGTGTCTGATAGTGCATGTGTTTTATATTTTAAGGTGGGGTATAGTGGCCCGATAGTGCGTGGTTGAATTTTAAGCGATATAGTGTCTGATTGGGGAATTTTTTGTATATGTGTAAAGGGGATATAGTGTATGGAGTGCATGTTTGTATATGTGTAAGGATATAGTGTGGATTCATGTGTTGTATATGTGATGATATAGTGTATGGTAGTGCATGTGTTGTATATATGTAAGGTGATATAGTGTCTGGTAGTGCATGTTGTAATATATGGCTCTTTCATCTTTACAGACGGTCAATAGGCAAGTGTTTTACTGTGACAACTTGAGTTTTCCTTTTCTCTGTTGTTCAGCTCGTACATAAGTCTCTTCTCAAAATACTCTGCGCCCTTCCGTAATTTGGCTTTCCACACAACTCTGTCATCAGCTAGCCCCTCCCATGTGCTGGGATCTATAGAAAAGTTTTTCATTGAGGTTTTGCAGACTTTCTTTATATCTGAGCAGGGTCTGCCCTGGTGCCTCTTCCCCTCCGAAAGTTCACAAACAACATTTGTTTGGTATGCGATAATTTTCCCATTCTTCTCACATGTCCCAACCATCTTAGTCGTCTACTGCTGAGCATGCCCATGATGGAAGGCAGATTTGCACGTTGTAGTACTTCAGTATTGGTTATCTTGTCGTACCACCTGATGTTCATAAGCTTGCGGAGACATCGAAGGTGAAAGATGTTAAGTCCCTCTCGTGTCTTGAGTAGGTTGTCCATGTTTCTGAGCCATATAGTAAAGAACTAATTACACAGGCTCGATATATTTGAGTCTTCGTCTGCAATGTCAATTTTTGTGTTGTCCCACGCTCGCTTTGATAGTTTGCCGAATGTAGTAGCGGCACTCCTATACGAGCGTTGTTTTCCCGTAAAGAGAAAGGCTGGCAGTACCGTGGACCCAAGATAGCAGAATTTTGCACTGGTGTTAGATGGTCGCCATTTAAAGTGATGTTTGATGTCTTACCTCCCTGACATAATACAACTGTTTTGGAGACACTTATTGTCAGAGAAAGAGGTCGCATCCCTTTTGACAAATTATTAATTAGACTTTGCAGTGTGGTCTCACTGTGGGCGACCAAGGCAGCATCGTCAGCGAAAAGGAGGTCCTTGAGAAGTATTTCCGTCGTTTTGTCTTGGTCTGCGGCTAAACAGGAACCACAGATCTAGCGGATGAAAACATCACCATCAGCGTCCCTAAGGCGTGGTTCAAAAGGACTGCGAAGAAGATGCCAAAGAGAGGGGGGGCAAGGACACAGCCCTGCTTGCTCCATTTTTAACCTCAAAACTACAGATGTGCTGCCATCGAACTGTATGCTGGCTTTCATGCCTCAGGAAGGAAACAATAAATTTGGGAGCAACTTTGGGGACAACAATATATTTCAATATTTTAATAAAGATTTGCCTGCTGACTGTGTCCAATGCCTTAGTCAAATCAAGAAAGCAATACATAGAGGCTTGCTCTGTCTTCTGCACTTCTCTTGTAGCTGTCGAAGGTAAATATCATGTTAGTTGTTGACCGTTAGCTCTGAATCCACATTGTACTCTAAGAACACGCCCGCCAGTTTCTGAGTCGTTTGAAAGGACTAGTGCAAAAGCTTTGCCTGTTACGCTTAGAAGGAGATGCTCTGTAGTTTTTACAACCCCTTATCCCCCTTTTTTTTATAGAGTGTCACTATCTTTGCATCCCCCATGTCCTGAGGAAGGGTTCCTCCCCTCCAGCACTGAATAAGGAGATTGTAGAGGTGGCAGCAGGACATCCTATTGTTTGAGGATTTCTGCAGGAATGTTGTCTAGTCCTGATGCCTTGCCATTTGAAAGTTTGTTGATTGCTTCGGAAAGTTCCTGCCCGTGGGTTCGGTATCCAGCCTGGCTTTTGGGCATGATGTTTCGGGATGATCTGATCGAGGACTGGGTGTGCTGGTTTCTCCACAGAGTAAAGATTGAAATAGTGTTCCACCCATCTTTCGAGCTGTTTGGTCATATCTGTTATTGGCTCACCTGTTTCTGATCTTAGTGGTGCAATTTTTTTTATGTTTGGTCCCAGAGCTACTCTGATATTTTCGTACATTGCCTTGGTGTTGCCCATATCTGCAGCATTTTGTATCGCAGAACACAGATTTGACCAGTATTCATTTGCACACCTCCTTTACTCTCGTTGCAATACTGATTTTGTGTGTCGAAGATGGTCCTTGAACTTTGCGAGGGTTTATTTTTGTGATTTATTAGAGCTCTTTCTTTTCCTCAAGTAGAGGGCTTAGGGTTGTTTCATTTTGTTCTACCCAGTCTTTGTTGGAGGGAAATTCTTGGTGCCAATGAGTCAATGGCACAGTCATATATGTTAGATTTTAGAATGTTCCACTTTTCGTCTACTCTACATTCTCCCATTTCATTCTCACACAGAGCAGTAAATGCCTTTCTGAAAGTCTCCCTATTCTCTGTCATCCCCATTTTGGTGACGCTGACTTTGGGTTTGGGTGGTCTTCTTGTTGAATAGGTTTTCCTTGGGAAATATTTTGACTTTGCTGATAACTAGTGCATGATCTGTATCACAGTCCGCGCTGTGGAAAGTACGTGTGATTTTCACTGTGTTGATGGGTTTTCTGCGGGGAGTACAAAATCGCTGGTGCCAGTGACCTGATCTTGGGCACAGACACCTGTGTCTGTGTTTGACAGAAAAAAAGTATTTGTCACACACATGTTGTTTTTGGGGGCAGAATTCAAGCAGTCTTTGACCATTATCGTTGATATTTCCAATGCCATGATGACCAGGCATACTGGCCATGACTGTGATCAGATCCTATGCGTGCATTTAAGTCGCCCAATATAAACGTGGCTCATCTACCGAAATGAATTAACGACATTCGAATGAGTCATAAAACTTGTCTTTATCTTCTGCAGACGCTGCTAGGTGGGTGCGTAGACACATACGATGTTTAGGGGTCCACTTTTTACATTGAGTCGTAGTGATATTACCCCGTTCTGATGCAGCTACTGGTATGAATAGTTTCACAAGTCTATTGTGCACGGCAAAGCCGACTCCATACAGTCTAGGTTGATTGGGCTAGGCCCTGCCAGAAGAATGTAATTCTTTTTTTTTACTGAACCACAGTCTGAAGCCTGGTTTCAGCGCGCTATGTCTACCTGCAGTCTCTCAAGTTCTCTGTCTATAACAGCTGTTTTCCTGATGTCTTTTTTTTTCGTCGGGGCTAGGTTTAAAGTCCAGACACATGGTCCCAGTTCCATGTGCCAAATCTAAGAGGTTTATTTGTCTTGGTCTCTGTAACTGTTGTTACCGGGTGCCGAGCCGAAAGAAAAAATGAAGGTCGTTTTCTTTTTTGTAGCCTGGGGAGTGATAGGAGAATGGCCTTTCCCATTTTGCACGAACCCCTTTCACCCTACTGTTTTTCCAAAAAGGAAAGACAAAGTCTATACGTTTGGAATCAAGCAGGGTTTTCAGGAGATGAGATGATAGAAGGGGAAAACACTTAACCATCAACTGCCTTAGGGGCCCCCCTCCGGATTTTTGGGCAAGGTTTCCCTCAGCCCTCGCATTTTGCTGGGCCCACAAGGCGGGGGGTTTTTTTTCAGGTTTACTCCCCCCTTTGGCTCCCGAGCCCCTCCACAAGGGTGTGTAGCAAACAAATAGTAAACTGGGGAAAAACAGATGACCAGGGTTTTTTAAAAGCTGTATAGGTTGGGAGGCATGTGTGTATATGTTTCGATAAGGCCTGGATGGTTTTTGGGGAAAAGTTCCGATAGGGGGGATTGGAAGGGGAAAATGTCTGATAGTCAGGGTATATGGTTGGGTTTTGTTGGGAAAAGGGTGTGTTGATATGTAAGGGGAAAAGTTCGATAGTGCATGATCGCATGTGTTTTATATAGTTTCTGGAGTGCAGGGTTGTATATGTGTATGAATAGTGTCGATATGGGGGTTTTTTAATTTTAAGGGAATAGGTCCGAAAAGGGGGTTTTAATGTTAAGGGGATATAGTTCTGAAGGGGGTTTTGTATGTTAAAGGGATATAGGGCTGATAGTGCGGTGTTTGTGGGTGAATAGTGTCGGGAAAATGGGGTGTTGTATATGTAAGGTGATAAGGTCTGGTAAAAGGGTTTGAATTGTATGATATAGTGTCCGATAGGGGGGTGGTATATGTGTAATTTAATAGTCCGGGGGCATGGTTGTAATGTGTGTTTTTATAAGGTCCCAGGGCAATTTTTATAGGAAGGTAAGGTCCAGGATGGTTGATAGGAGGGGATATAGGTCGGTAGGGTGTTTTGTATATTTTAAATAGGTCCAGGGTGTGTTGATATGTGAAAGGGGAAAAGTGTCCGGATAAAATTTTATTTGGAAGGGGTAAGGTCCATAAAGGGTTAATGTGTGGTGGAAAAAGGGCGATAGTGGGTGTTTATATGTGTAAAGGGAAAGGTCGATAGGCGGTTTTTTATAGGGGGTTTATAAGGTCGGAGGCTGGTTGTATATGTTGGGGATATAGGTCCTAGGGAGGTTTTATTGGTGTTGAAAGTGTCGATGGCATGTTTTAATTTTGTGATAAGTGTCGATAGGAGCGTTGATATTTGTTTGGTGTATGTGTTTTAATGTGAATGATATAGTGTCTGATAGCATTTTTTAAATGTAAGCTGAATAGTGTCGATAGGCTGCGGATGTGTTTTTTAATATTCAGGAGTGTTGATAGTGAAAACGATATAGGCAGGGCTTGTTTTTATGGAATAATATTTTTGATTGGATGTGTTGATATGGGTTTTAATAGTGTCGGTGTGCTGGTTTAAAATGGTGTTTTATATAGTGTCGATATGGGGTTTTTGAAAAAGGGGAAAAGTGTCGAAGGCATGTGTTGTATAGGGAAGGTGATAAGTGTTTATGGAAATTTTTTTTGTAGCTGTAAGTTCTGGTAGTATGATTTTTTTGGGGTGTATAAGTTTGATTTATTTTGTATATTTTAATGATATGTGTCTGGGGGGTGTGTTTATATTGTAAGGGATATAGTGTCTGATATGGTGTTTGTATATGGTAATGAATGGTGGATTGCTTTGGTAATGGTAAGGGGGGAAAAGGTCCCGGGGGCGTGTGTTTTATATAGTAAGGTGAATTTGTTCGGGAGGCGTGTGTTGTAAGGGGAAGGGAAAAGTGTCCGATGGGGTGTGTTTATAGGAAGGTGATAAAGTCGGTAGGGAGGTTTTTAAGTGTGGATAAGTTTCCGGAGGGATGGTATAGTGAAGGTAAGGTCGGAGTGCAGGGTTTTATTTGAGGCTGAAAGTGTCCAGGGGTGTTTTTTTAAAGTAATATATAGGTCGGAGGGTGTGTTGAAGTGAAGGTGATAAGGTCGGGAGGGGTTTTGTGAAGGGGAATAGGTCGAAGGGTTTTATAGTGAAGCGATAAGTGTCGATAGGCGTGGTTTTTTTATGGTAAAAGGGGATATAGGTCGAAGTGCGGGTTGATTGGAAGGGGAAAAGGTCGGAGGGATGTGTTGATTGTGTGAAAGTGTCGGGGGGTTTAGGGAAGCCGATAAGGTTTTGATAGGCATGTTTGGGATATGGAAGCGAAAGGTCGATAGGAGCGTTGTATTGGGGGTCCGAAAAGGTGGAGGCATGTGTTGATTGTGTAAGGGATATAGGCTGAAGTGTGTTGTTATTTTGGGTGAATAGTGTCGATAGGCAGCGTTGTATAGGGGTGATATATTCCGGTGGCAAGGGTTTTTAATTTTGCGAAAAGGGTCGGTGGGTGTGTTTTATATGTGTAAGGGGATATATTTCCGATGGGCGGTTGTATATGTTTCGAAAGGTCCGGGGGCCCGGGGGTTTGAACAAAAGGTCCAAAAGGGGGTATATGTTGGGAATTCGAAAGGGGTGTTTTTGGGGGGGGAAAGTTTATAGGCCTTGATATGTGTGTGATAAGGTCCGGGGCGGGTTGGGGTGAAAGTGTCCGGAGGCGGTTTGTAAGGGGAAAAATTCAAGGCGGGTTTTATGTGTCGAATAGGTCCGGTGGCATTTTTGATATTGGATATAGGGCGAATGCGGTTTTTTATAGATGGTGAAAAGGTTTGGGGCATGGTTTGAAGGTAAGGTGAAAGGTCTGATAGGGAGTTTGAAGGTAAGGTGATAAGTGTCGATAGTCAGGGATTTGTGGGGGGAAAATTGTCCGATAGGCATTTGGGGTATATGTGGTTTTAATAGTGTCCGATAGATGTGGTTATTTTGGGGGATATATGTCGGTATGTGTTTTAAATTTTAAGCGATATAGTGTCCGATAGGCAGGAATATGTGAAGTGAATATTTGAAGTATGTTTGTTTTGTAGTGATTTGTCGATGGGCAGGGTTTGATTTGTGAAAGGTGATTTTTGTCGAAGGCGGGTGAATGAACGATAGGCCCGATAGGCAGGTTGATAGGTTGGGTTTAAGTGTCGAGGCTTGTTTTTATGGTACGATATGGCCCGATAGGTTTGGGAAAGGAATGTGATAAGGCCCGATAGGCAGGTTTTGATATGTGTAAGGGAAAAGGGCCCGGGGGGGGTTGTTTTGGAAGGGAATGGGTCGATAGGGGGTTTTTTAATGTGTGCGATAATGTCGGAGGCTTGTTTTTTTAATGATAAGGTCTGATAGGCGGTTTTTTGTTTGAAAGGTCTGATAGGCAGGGGTGTGGGTGTTTTAGGTCTGATATTTGGGGTTTAATATGTGTGGGGTGATATATGTCTGATAGTGCGATTTAATTTTTAATTTTATGTGCAAAAAAATTAATGTAAAATTTTGAATAGTGTATGGTAGGCAGGGTTTGATAGTGTTTTTTGTGTAGGGAAATATGTGTTGTATATATATCTTTCATTTTTAAAAAGGTCAAAGGCAAGTTTTTACTGTGCTTTCTGAGTTTTCGTTTTTCTCTTTTTGGCCCAGCCTTACATAAGTCCCCTTCTCAAAAAATCCCCCTTTCGGGTGGTTTTCCACACAACCTGTCATCAGCGCCCCTCCCAGGCGGGGATTATAGGTTTTCATTGAGGTTTTGCAGACATCTTTATATCTATGGTCTGCCCGGGTGCCTCCCCTCCAAAGTTAAAGAACAACATTTTTTTTGGTTTGGAAAAGTTTCATTCTTTCTCATGCCCCAAACCTTTTAGCGTCTACGCTGAGATGCCATGAGGGAAGGGTTTCCCGTTGAGTTTCGTATTGTTTTTTGTGTACCACCTGATGCAAATCTTGGGAGACATCGAAGGTGAAAGAGTTGTCCCTCGTGTCTTGATAGGGCCCTTTTTTTCGGATATAGAAAGAACAAACACAGGCTCATATTTTTGAGTCTTCGTCTGCAATGTCATTTTTTGTCCACGCCGTTTTGATTTTTTGGAATGTGTAGCGGCCCCCCCCTATACGAGCGTTGTTTCCCCGTAAAGAGAAAGGCGGCGGTGACCGTGACCCGATGCAGAATTTTTGCACTGTTGATGGTCGCCATTTAAAGTGATGTTTGATTCTTTCCGACATAATACAACGTTTTGAGACATTATTGTCAGAGAAAAGAGGTCGATCCCTTTTGACAAATTATTAATTAGATTTTGCAGTGTGGTCTCACGGGGGCGACTAACAGCATCGTCAGCAAAAAGGAGGCCCGAGAATTTTTCCCGTCTTTTTTTGTTTTGGGCCCTTTTGCACGAAACAGTGAACCACAGATCTAGTGGGATAAAAAATCACCATCGGGTCCCCAAGGCGGTTCAAAAAGGACTGCGAAGAACCGAGAGTAAGGACACGCCCTGTTTTACTCCACTCTTTAACTCAAAAATATCAGATGTGGCCCACCCCAACTGGCGGCCCCTGCCCTCATGGGAAGGGAAAAAATCAATTGACAACTTTGGGGGGCAACCAAATATTTAATATTTTTTTAAAGACTTGGCCTGCGACTGGAAAGCCTTAAAAAAATCCAAAAACAATACATGAGGTTGTCGTCCGCACCCCCTTGTAGCCGTCGAAGGGAAATAGCTTGGACCGTTTAGCTCTGAATCCACATTGTGACCTGGGGAAAAACACGCCCGCCAGTTTTTTATCGTTTGAAAAGGGCTAAAAAGCTTTGGGCCTTTTCGGAAGGGGGAGCTCGAGGGTTTCAACCCCTTATCCCCTTTTTTTTTAAGAGTGTCACTATCTTTTCATCCTCATGTCCAGGAAAGGCCCTTTCCCGCACTGAAAAGGAGATTGTAGAGGGGGGCAGGACATCCCCCCGGGGTTTGGGGGATTTCGCAGGAATGTTTCAGCCTGATGCCTTTCCATTTGAAAGTTTGGATTTTCGGGGCCGCCCTGGGTTGGATCCAGCTGGTTTTTTCAGATGTTTGGATGATCTGATCGAGGGCTGGGTGTGCTGGTTTTCCACAGAGTAAAGATTGGGAAAAGTGTTCCACCCATCTTCGAGCTTTTGGGCAATTGTTATTGCTACCTGTTTCTGATCTTTGGGAAATTTTTTTTTGTTTTTTTAGAGCTACCTGATATTTTTTTACATTGCCTTTGGGGTTGCCCCTTCGCAGCATTTTTTTATCGCAGAAACAGATTTGCCAGATTATTTGCACACCCCTGACCCCTTTCAATACTGATTTTTTGGGGCAAGAGGGGCCTTTGAACTTTGGGGGGTTTATTTTTTTTGGTTTTTTGAGCTCCCTTTTTTTTTCCCCAAAAGAGGGGTTAGGGGTTTTTTCTTTTTTTCTACCCCGCTTTTTTGAGAATTTTTGGGCCAAATGAGTCAATGGACATCTTAATTTTGATTTTAGAATGTTCCACTTTTTCTACTCCCTTCCCATTTCATTCTCCCCGAGCAGAATGCCCTAAATCTCTATTCTCTGTCATCCCCCTTTTTGACGCTGATTTGGGTTTGGGGTTTTTTGTTGAATAGGTTTTCCCAAGTATTTTTTACTTTGCTGATAACATGCATGATCTGTATCACAGTCCGCGCGGGGGCGGTGATTTTTTACCGGTGTGTTGTCTGGTGGGTAAAATCGTGGGCCAGGACCGATCTTGGGAATGAACCGTGTCTGTGTTTTTACGAAAAAAAGTATTTGTCACACACAGTTGTTTTGGGAGCAGAATTGCAGTCTTTTCCATTTTTGATATTTAAGCCATGATGACCCAGGCTCTGGCGACTGGGGATCAGATCCATGGGATTTTAAATCCCAATATAAACAGTTGTCATCACTGGAAATGAATTAACGACATTCTGTAATGAGTCATAAAACTTATTTTATTTCTGAGGCTCTGGTTGGTGCGAACAGATGTTTAGGAGTCCACTTTTTACTTTAGTCGAGGAATTACTCTTTTGATGCTTACTGGGTATGAATATTTAAAGTCTATTGGACGGGAAAGCCACCAAAAGCAGGTTTATTGGAGGCCCCGCCAGAAGAATTTTAATTTTTTTTTCTGAACCACAGTCGAAGCCTGGTTTCCCAGCGCGGTTGTCTACCTGCAGTCTCAAGTCCCATAAAAGCTGTTTTCCTGATGTCTTTGTTTTTGTCGGGTCTGGTTGAAAGTCCAGGAAAATGGTCCTTAGTTCCATTTGGCCAAAACAAGAGGTTTATTTTCGCCCGAACGTTGTTCTGTTTTGCCCTAGCGAGGAAAGGTCGTTTTCTTTGTGCCAGCCTGGGCAGCTGAAAGGGGAATTTCCCGATTTTGCACAAAACCCCCTTTTCCCTGTTTTTCCAAAAGGGAAAAACAAAGTCTATAGTTTGGGAACCACATTTTTGGGGGGGTGCCAGAGTAGAAGGAATAAAACTTAAAATCAACTGCCTTGGGCCTTCCCCCCGGATTTTTTAATTTTTTTCCCCCTTGCCTTGATTGTTTAAAAGGGGGTGGGGGTTTTTTTCAGGGTTTTTCCCCCTCCCTTTGGGCCCCCCCCCCTTCCCAAGGGAGTGTGGTAGCAAAAAAAACTGGGGAAAAAACAGAGACCAATATTGTAATATAAGGTATGGGGAATTTTTTGTTTGATTTAAATGTTATAGGAGGGTTTTTATTGTGTTTATAAAGTTCTGATAGGGTGGTTGTATATTTTAAGGGGAAAGTGTCTGAAGGGATTTTTGTTTTGTAAGGTGATAAGGGGCGGTGTGTTTTATTTGTAAAGTGAAAGTGTCCATAGCAATGACATGTTGTGATAAGTGTCAGTGCAGTGGTATAGAGGGGTAAATTCTGAAAAGGTGTGTTGTAAGGTAAGGGGAAAGGGGGAGGTGTTAAAGGGGGGGTATAGTGTCATGTGCGGGGTTGTTTTGTAAGGTGAATAGTGTCGATAGTGTGTTTTATGGTAAGAATAGGCCAGTGGTTTGTTAAGGGAAGATAAGGGGTTTGTTTGTGTAGGATAAGTGTCTGATAGTGCTTTTTTATTGTAAACTGAAAGTTCGATAGGTGTTTTATATGTGTAAAAATAATGTCGGGTATTTTTTATATGTAAGCGAAAGTGTCATAGTGGGGTTGTATTGTGAAGGATATATGTCCAGTGCATTTTTGTAATGGTAAACGATAAGTGTCGGGAGTGTGTGTTTTATATGTGTAAGGGGAAAAGTGTCTGGTAGGCATGGTTGTATATGTGTAGGCTGAATAGTGTCCAGGTGTGTTGTTTTGTTAATGATATTTCTGGTAGTGCGTGTGTTGTATATGGTGGGATATAGTGTCGGTAGTGCATGTGTTGTATATGTGTAAGCTGATATAGTGTCTGATAGTAATAGATATGTAAGGTGATATAGTGTCTGATAGCAAGTGCATATGTATGTGACATAGGTTCAGAAAGGCACGTTTATATGTGTGGTAGTCGATGAAAATCGGCAAATGCGTCATAACAATCAACCGGGCATGTTGTATGCAAGCCGATAGCAACTGATAGTAACGTGTTGTATATGTGTAATATAGTGTCTGTAGTGCATGTGTTGTATAAGTGTAAGGTGATATAGTGTCTGATAGTGCATGTGTTGTATATGTGTAAGCTGATATAGTGTCTGATAGTGCATGTTGTATATGTAAGCTTGATATAGTGTCTGGTAGTGATGTGTTGTATATGTGTAAGCTGATATAGTGTCTGTAGTGCGTAAGTTATATGTGTAAGGTGATATATTGTCTGATAGTGCATGTGTTGTATATGTGTAAGCTGATATAGTGTCTGGTAGTGCATGTCATATGTGTGTTGATATAGTGTCTGATAGTGTGTTGTATATGGTTAAGGTGATATAGTGCCTGTAGTGCATGTTGTATATGGCAAGCGACAGGCAGCGTCCGACAGTGCACGCGCCGCACATGCACGCTATCATTAACCCATCGTTTCTAACTTGTAAGGTGATATATTGTCTGATATGCATGGTGTATATGTGTAAGCTGGATATAGTGTCTGATAGTGCATGTGTTGTATATGTAAGGTGATATAGTGTCTGGTAGTGCATGTGTTGTATATGTGTGTTGACAGAGGTCCATAGGTGTATAAGCAATAAAGAGGGAATGATATAGTGTCTGATAGTGCATGCTGTATATGTGTAAGGTTATATAGTGTCTGGTAGTGCATGTGTTGTATATGTGTAAGGTGATATAGTGTCTGATAGTATGTGTGTTGGCATGTGTAAGCTGACACAGTGTCTGGTAGTGTATGGGTGTTGTATATGTGTATGGGTGATATAGTGTCTGATAGTGCATGTGTTGTATATGTGTAAGGTGATATAGTGTATGATAGTGCGTGTGTTATATATGTGTAAGGTGATATAGTGTCTGATAGTATATGTTGGGAAAGGCGTGTAAGGTGATATAGTGTTCGATAGTGCATGCAGTTGTATATGTGCAAGCCGATATAGTGGCCCGATAGTGCGTTGCATACGTGCAAGCCGATACAGTGTCCGATAGCGCGTTGCATATGTGTATGTGATACAGTGTATGGTAGTGCATGTGTTGTATATGTGTAAGGTGATATAGTGTATGGTAGTTCATGTGTTGTATATGTGCAAGCTGATATAGTGTATGGTAGTGCATGTGTTAATATATGTAAGCTGATATAGTGTATGGTAGTGCATGTGTTGTATATATGTAAGCTGATATAGTGTATGGTAGTGCATGTGTTGTATATGTGTAAGCTGATATAGTGTCCATGGTGCACGTGTTGTATATGTGTAAGCTTATAAAGTGTCTGATAGTGTGTGTTGTATATGTGTAAGCGGGATATAGTGTCTGATAGTGCATGTGTTATATGTGTATGTGGATATAGTGTCTGGTAGTGTGTTGTATATGTGTAAGGTGATATAGTGTCTGATAGTGCATGTACTGCATATGTGTAAGCTGATATAGTGTCTGGTAGTGCATGTGTTGTATAAGGGCAGGTGATATAGTGTCTGATAGTAGTGCAAGTTGTATATGTGTAAGGTGATATAGTGTCTGGTAGTGCGTGTAAGTTATATATGTAAGGTGATATAGTGTCTGGTAGTGTGTGTGTTATATATGTGTATGTGATATAGTGTCTGATAGTGTGTGTTGTATATGTGTAAGGTGATATAGTGTCTCGATAGTGCGTGTGTTGTATATGTGTAAGGTGATATAGTGTCTGGTAGTGTGTGTTGTATATATGTAAGGTGATATAGTGTCTGGTAGTGCGTGTGTTGTATATGTGTAGGTGTGAGGTTAGTGTCTGATAGTGCGTGTGTTGTATATGTGTAAGGTGATATAGCCTGTTGGTAGTGCATGTGTTGTATATGTGTAAGCTGATATAGTGTCTGGTAGTGCATGTGTTGTATATGTGTAAGGTGATATAGTGTCTGGTAGTGCATGTGTTGTATATGTGTAGGCTGATATAGTGTCTGTAGTGCGTATGTTGTATATAAGGTGATATAGTGTCTGGTAGTGTGGTGTTGTATATGTGTAAGGTGATATAGTGTCTGGTAGTGCATGTTTTGTATATGTGTAAGGTGATATAGTGTCTGATAGTGCATGTGTTATATATGTGTAAGCTGATATAGTGTCTGATAGTGCGTGTGTTGTATATGTGTAAGGTGATATATGTCTGATAGTGTGTTGTATATGTGTATGCGATATAGTGTCTGGTAGCAAGGCATGTGTTGTATAATGCAAGCCGATACAGCGTCCATGGCGCATGTGCCGTACATGCGTGCTCGACACAGCGTCCGACAGCTATCATGTTGTATATGTAAGCTGATATAGTGTCTGATAAGTGCATGTGTTAGATATAGGTTGATATAGTGTTCAGGTGTATGTTAGATGATAAAGGTGGAGAGAGTGTCTGATAGTGCATGTGTTGTATATGTGTAAGCTGACAGTGTCTGGTGCAGTGCGTTGTATATGCAAGGTGATACATTGTCTGATAGTGCACAAGGTGGGTTATGTAAGCCGATACAGTGTCCGGTAGTGCATGTTGTATATGTGTGCTTCGATATAGCGTCTGATAGTGCGTGCGTTGTATATGCATATGCGATATAGCGTCCGGTGGCGCATGTGTTATTATGTGCAAGGTGATACAGCGTCTCGATAGCGCACGTGTTGCATAAGGCAAGGTGACAGCGTCCGGGATAGCACAAAGCCGTAATTCGGGCGCGCATATATTGTCTGATAGTATGTGGTATATGTAAGCTGATATAGTGTCTGGATAGCATGTGTTGTATATGTAAGGTGATAGTGTCTGGCAGTGCATGTGTTGCATATGTGGCTTGATATAGTGTCTGATAGTGGCAAGGACATGTGTAATGTGATATAGTGTCTGATAGTGTATTGTTGTATATGTGTAAGGTTATATAGTGTCTTGGTAGCATGTTGTATATGTGTAAGGATATAGTGTCTGATAGTGCGGTGTTGTATATGTGTAAGCTGATACAGTGTCTGTAGCATGTGTTGTAGGCGTAAGGCAAGATAGTGTCGATAGTGCATGTTAATATGTAAGCTGACACAGTGTCTGATAGTGCATGTGTTGTATATGTGTAAGGTGATATAGTGTCTGATAGTGTAAGTATATATGTAAGGTGATATAGTGTCTGATAGTGTGTGTTATATATGTGTAAGGTGATATATGTCTGATAGTGCATGTGTTGTATATGTGTAAGCTGATACAGTGTCTGGTAGTGCATGTGTTGTATATGTGTAAGGTGATATAGTGTATGATAGTGCGTGTGTTATATATATGTAAGGTGATATAGTGTCTGATAGTGCATGTGTTGTATATGTGTAAGGTGATATATTGTCTGATAGTGCATGTGTTGTATATGTGTAAGGTGATATAGTAAATGATAGTGCATGTGTTGTATATGTGTAAAGGTGATATAGTGTCTGGTAGTGTGTGTGTTGTACATGTGTATGATGATATAGTGTCCAGTGAGGTGTGTTGTTGTGTATGTGTAAGATACACAGTGTCTGATAGTGCGTGTGTTGTATATGTGTGCCGGGATATAGTGTCTGGTAGTGTGTTGTATATGTGTAAGGTGGGTTATATATCTGATAGTACATGTGTTACATATGTGTAAGGTGATATAGTGTCTGATAGGAAAATGTGTTGTATATGTGTGTTTACAGTAGTGTCTGAGTGGTGCGTGTGTTGTATATGTAAGCTTTGATATAGTGTCTGATAGTGCGTGTGTTGTATATGTGTAAGGTGATATATGTATGGTAGTGCATGTGTTGTATATGTGTAAGGTGATATAGTGTATGGTAGTTCATGTGTTGTATATGTGCAAGCTGATATAGTGTATGGTAGTGCATGTGTTGCTATATTTAAGCCGATATAGTATGGTGTAGTGCATGTGTTGTGGCTATATGTAAGCCGATATAGTATGGTAGCATGTGTTGTGTATATGTGTAAGCTGATAGTGTCTGATAGTGCATGTGTTGTATATGTGTAAGCTTATAAAGTGTCTGATAGTGCGTGTGTTGTATATGTGTAAGCGGATATAGTGTCTGATAGTGCATGTGTTGTATATGTAAGATATAGGGTGTCTGATAGTGCATGTTGTATATGTGTAAGGTGATATAGTGTCTGATAGTGCATGTGTTGTATATGTGTAAGGTGATATAGTGCTGATAGTGCATGTGTTGTATATGTGTAAGGTGATATAGTGTATGATAGTGCATGTGTTGTATATGTGTAAGGTGATATAGTGTCTGTAGTGTGTAAAGTTGTATATAAAGGTGATATAGGTGTCTCAGTAGTGTATGTGTTGTATATGTGTAAGGTGATATAGTGTCTGATAGTGCATGTGTTGTATATGTGTAAGCTGATATAGTGTCTGATAGTGCGTGTGTTGTATATGTGTAAGGTGATATAGTGTATGGCAGCATGCTGTATATGTACACAGACACATGCACAAAGTCCATGCACAGTACGCGCCCCATCAATGTTTTATGGTAGTGTATGTGTTGTATATGTAAGCTGATATAGTGTATGGTAGTATGTGTTGTATATGTGTAAGCTGATATAGTGTCTGATAGTGCATGTTTTGTATATGTGTAAGCTGATATAGTGTCTGATAGTGTGCTGTGTATATGTGTAAGCGGATATATTGTCTGATAGCGGCGTGTTGTATATGTGTAAGGTGATATAGTGTCTGATAGTGCGTGAATGTACATGTAAGCTGATATAATGTCTGATAGTGCATGTGTTGTGGTATATGTGTAAGTCAGATATAGTGTATGATAGTGTGTGTTGTATATGTGCATGTGATATAGTGTCTGGTGGTGTGTGTTGTATATGTGTAAAGATAGGGTCTGATAGTGCATGCTGTATATGTGTAAGGTGATATATTGTCTGATAAGTGCATGGTGTATATGTGTAAGCTGATATAGTGTCTGATAGTGCATGTTTTGTATATGTGTAAGGTGATAAAGTGAACTGGTAGTGCATGTGTTGTATATGTGTAAGCTGATATAGTACTGATAGTGCATGTGTTGTATATGTGTAAGATAAAGTGTCTGGTAGTGCATGTTGTATATGTGTGATATAGTGTCTGATATGCATGTGTTGAATATGGTGATATAGTGTCTGATAGTATGTTGTATATGTAAGGTGATATAGTGTCTGATAGCACATGTGTTGTATATGTGTAAGGTGATATATTGTCATGATAGTGTATAAGTAGTATGTGTAAGGTGATATAGTGTCTGTAGTGTGTTGTATATGTGTAAGGTGATATAGTGTCTGGTAGTGCATGTGTTGTATGTGTGTAAGGTGATATAGAGTCTGATAGTGCGTGTGTTGTGTATGTGTGTATTTGATATAGTGTCTGTGAAGGCGTGTGTTGTATATGTGTAAGGTGATATAGTGTCTGATAGTAATAGTTAGATATGTGTAAGGTGATATAGTGTCTGATAGTGTGTTGTATATGTGTAAGCTGATATAGTGTCTGATAGTGCGTGTGTTGTATATGTGTAAGGTGATATAGTGTATGGTAGTGCATGTGTTGTATATGTGTAAGGTGATATAGTGTATGGTAGTTCATGTGTTGTATATATGTAAGCTGATATAGTGTATGGTAGTGCATGTGTTGTATATATGTAAGCTGATATAGTGTATGGTAGTGCATGTGTTGTATATGTGTAAGCTGATATAGTGTCTGGTAGTGCATGTGTTGTATATGTGTAAGTTGATATAGTGTCTGATAGTGTTGTATATGTGCAAGCGGATATAGTGTCTGATAGTGCATGTGTTATGTTATGTGGGCTGGATATAGTGTCTGATAGTGCGTGTATCGTACATGTGTAAGCTGATACATTGTCTGGATAGTGCATGTGTTGTATATGTGTAAGCTGATATATGTCTGGTAGCATGTTGTATATGTGTAAGCTGATATAGTGTCTGATATATGTGTGTTGTATATGTGTAAGGTGATATAGTGTCTTGTAGTGCATGTGTTGTATATGTGTAAGGTGATATAGTGGCTGATAGTGCATGTTGTATATGTATGTGACATATGTCTGATAGTGCATGTGTTGTATATGTAAGGTGATATATTGTCTGATAGTGCATGTGGTGCATATGTGTAAGCTGATATAGTGTCTGATAGTGCATGTGTTGTATATGTGTAAGGTGATATAGTGTCTGTAGTGCATGTTGTATATGTGTGTTGATATAGTGTCTGATAGTGCATGTGTTGAATATGTAAGGTGATATAGTGTCTGATAGTGCAGCGTGTGTTTGGATATAGTGTCTGATAGTGCATGTTGTATATGTGTATGAGGCAGAGTGTCTGATAGTGTGTACAGATATGTGTGGTGATATAGTGTCTGATAGTGCGTGTGTTGTATATGTGTAAGCTGATATAGTGTCTGATAGTGCATGTGTTGTATATGTGTAAGGTGATATAGTGTCTGATAGTGCATGTTTTGTATATGTGTAAGGTGATATAGTGTCTGATAGTGCATATGTTGTATATGTGTAAGGTGATATAGTGTCTGATAGTGCATGTGTTGTATATGTAAGGTGATATAGTGTCTGATAGTGTGTGTTGTATATGTAAAGCTGATATAGTGTCTGGTAGTGCAAGTTGTGTATATGTAAGGTGATATAGTGCCTGATAGCAAAATGTTGTGGTAGTGTGTAAGGTGGATATAGTGTCTGATAGTGTGTGTGTTGTATATGTGTAAGCTGATATAGTGTCTGATAGTGCGTGTGTTGTATATGTATAAGGTGATATAGTGTCTGGTAGTGCATGTGTTGTATATGTGTAAGATATAGTGTATGGTAGTTCATGTGTTTGCATGTGTGTTTGACATATGTACAGTGCATGTGTTGTGGTTATATGTAAGCTGATATAGTGCATGGTAGTGCATGTGTTGTATGTGTAATCTGATATGCGTTCGATAGTGCGTATCGTACATGTGTAAGCTGATATTCAGGTGCGTGAGTCGCATATATGCCGATATAGTGTCTGGTAGTGCGGCACATATGTGTGTAAGCTGATATAGTGTCTGGTGGTGTGTGTGTCGTACATATGTAAGCTGATACAGTGTCTGGTGGGTGTGTGTGTCGTACATAAGCTGGGATAGTGTCTGGTAGTGCGTGTATTGTACATGTGTAAGCTGATGTAGTGTCTGGTAGTGCGTGTATCGTACATATGTAAGTTGATATAGTGTCTGGTAGTGCGTGTATTGTACATGTGTAAGCTGATGTAGTGTCTGGTAGTACGTGTACGTACATATGCAAGCCGATACAGTATCCGGCAGCGTGCACGCGTGTCGACATCGCGTCCGGCAAACGCGCCAACGCACACGCAAAACCACTAATTCTATGGAATAAGTTTATCAGTATGTCAATAATTGTATATACATTCATAATACTACAAAGAATGTTCGCTAACTGTCTCTGTTTTAGATCTAGCAGTTGCCCATTGTCTAGTGCTTGTCTTTATTATAGATGTTCATTGTAATTCTAGTTTTCAAACATTGTAAGCATTTTAGCCTCATAACTTCCACTATCTAACCATAGGTTCCTAACGGGGTTGATACCACCTCCGGCGGGCGCTGAGAAGATGTGAAGGCTGCTGGGTTGAAAGTAAATTTTGGGGCGTTGAGGACCATTCGCCGCACCCCTAAGCTGAAAATTCAAAGTCACGCGAGTCCTGCCCTCACGTAACGATTAATATACTAGATATAATCTATGCATATTGTACTATTATGTTTCTGGAATCAAAGAAGAAATCCAGACAGTATGATGTCGAGTATTTGAAATATGTTTTATTCAATCACCCACAAACTAGACATTACCACATAATGTCTGAATTTTCCACAAGATGCTCATAAAGCTTTGAAACCATATGATTAGAAGACCACATGGGAAGACATCTTGGCAGAAAAGATGAAATGTATCTTATGTTCACAGATCAACATTCGAGATGTCCAATCAGATAGATTGCTTTCGTTGCAGCAAAACAAGAAAATGATGAGTTACCTCTTCATGCAACATTTCCTTTCTTATTGCTAAATCTGAAAACTTTCGCACTATTCTCGAAGAATGATACTTCCTAACGGTGAGTGATTCTGCGTTCGTATCTCCCCGGGTTTAAATTTTTCAAGTCTTTTTGAGAAAACCAGTGTCTGAAAAAGAATAGTTAAATCGTCAAAAGATGTTTTGCCCTTTTTTAATTATTTTTAACGATGCTCTTCTTTTACAAAAAATGCCCCGGCGCGTTCGCTTCATAAATGATGAAAACATTTGTAAGAACTTTTTTTGAAGAACATTCGAAAGGGACAATAAAGAAAATAAAATTTTGACGTTTGAATCCATTTTTAAAAAATGAATTCCCAAATAATATCTGCTTTTGGGATAGTGCTCTGGCAGTGGTTGGACTACACCAGTTGATTTCATTTTGAAAAACTCCCAAATTAGTCGACGTGCCCGGGCAAATGAGCGGCGGGAAAATCTTCGATCTCTAACAGACTCGGGGTTCAAATAACCCGCTCAGGACATTACAAAAAAAGCCCTGGGAAAAAAAATGATTTAAATTTAAAAACCATAAAACTCCCCATATTTTTTTAAAGGCTATATTAAAAAAAAGAGGAGGCCTATCTGAAAAAAATTCCATGAAAAAATGAAATAAAAAGGGGGAATGAAATCATATAATTTGGCATCTTTTAGAATCAAAAGTCGAAACAACCCAAAGGAAATATGAAGGGAAAAAATTTTTTAAGGGGGGTTTTTAAATTTAAAAGGGGGGGGGGATAAAAAAATGTAAAAAAAAGGGGAAGTAGAACTTTGGGGAAAAAGATAACAACACAGCTCGGAATGGACTAGATATCCCAAACCCTTTTTCCCAGAAGACCAAAAAAAATATTCCCAAAACCTCGCTTGCCACCTGTCCAAAACTTGAATCGAAACCCTTTATGGAACAGCTAGAGTGAAAAACCCCCCAAACCCTTTAGATTAGATATTTCAACCAACCCCAAAAAATGCCCCGTGGTTGAAAAGTTTACTGGCCTTTTTGGTAAGACATCTCTTAATAAAAAAAAAACCTTAAAAAAAAAAGACATGACATGCCTCAAATATCCCTTTTTAGAGAGCAAAAAATTTAAGGGGTAAGAAGAACTACAAAATTTTTCAGGAGGGTTAAGTTTGAAAGAAAATGGAGCCAGAGAAAGTTAAAAAAGAAAAAAGGATACTCCCCGGGGAGCCCCCTTTAAAAACAGTTAAGAAAAACCCGGAAGCAAGAACAAGCGTTTTGGACAGGGAAAATTGGGAAAAAGGGGTTAACCAAGTCCAGGAAACTAAATTCCAAACAGAAAGAAAAAAATGCGCTAAAAGGTTTTGAATGCGGTAAAGTCAAAAAACCCGTAATGGAAAAAAGTTCACAGTGCCGCTAAAATAAGGAAAAAACAGATTGTCCGGGATGGCCCTTTTATTTTGGAACAGTGATAACTTTCAATGAAGCTCATGTATAGCAAAAAAAATTGCACTACAAAAACAGGAAAAGGGTCAAAAAGACCAAGAACACATTGGGGGGTCGAAAATGAATTTCAAAAAAGCATACACTAACATGGGTTTCGGGAAAGGTTTTTAGGTTGGGAGAGGAACGAAATCAAACTGCTCAAACTCAGAATCAAAAAAGGCATGTATATCTGGGTATATCATCTGGTAAAAAGAACAGTGAAGATAGACAGAAAAACATATAAGAAGGCAATCCTCAAAGTTGTTCCCAGAGGTCCGTCTCACTTCCTAGTTGTATAAATGATTATGGAAGACATCCACAACAGAGTGCATGGTGCAATCTACACTGATGATCTGGGACTGTAGCACGAGAAGAATCAAAAGTGTACACTCAAGGATGCAAAATGTTTAAAAGCTAGAAAAATAGACCATGTCTTGACTGCCCTTTATAAATGAAAATTCTTCAGTCTTCAGCCTTCAGAAGAAACAAATGCTCAGTTATGACCTCCTACTTCAAAGACGAATGTCCAACATATATGGAAATCATGATGGACAGCAGGCGGACATGGAAAATACAGATAAATCTAAGGAACAAGAAAAAAAGAGCTGGGGATCGTGAACAAATAGAGGCACAACAAGTGGGTTGTAGCATTGAAAAGTTACTCTGGGAGAGTTTGACCCGTACGTTACGTATGGCATATCATTCTGGGTCATAGTCTCCAAGACACACTTCATAAAGCTAAGCCGTGTGTTAAGTCAGGCACGGACCATCACTGAAAAATAAGTCCCCCCCATAGAAATAATGGAAACGGCCATAGGACTTCAACCATTGTAAGACAGGCGGAACATGAAAGTACTTCAACGAGGAGAAAAATGCAAGAGACTGATTAACCTCCCAAAGCACCCAACAGCTACGATAGGGGGCCGATTGAAAAGGAGTAGCTTTATGGCAAACTCCCAAAAAGCTTCCCCGCAGACCCAATATTGACTGGCTACCAAGACACATCGAGCAGTACCTCTCCTCCCCGGTCTACAGGCTTCCCCGGCTGGATGCCCTCAATGCAGCTGCATAAATGCTTTAAAAATAGAAAAAAATCATTTGAAAATTTATGCTTTTGGTCCCCTTTGCT